>MU224217.1:4350668-4361434 GCA_018584345.1 Thuja plicata
TGTATTTTCTGAGTCATGTATGGCAAGTGTTTGACAAAATGCCAATGTCCTATATGATGCAAATTTGATGTGTTTGGCCTATCATATGTTATATATAATTGGTCTACAATTCGTTTATGGCATTTTTCAGATTGTATGCAACTTGTTTGACAATATTCCTTGAGTAGAAAAATCATCTTTCTCCATCATTTAGCAAGGGATATTACAAATTACATCAAGTATTATCCACAGTGATTAATATTTAGACCCGACTTGGAAGCAACAGTTTGATACTCTTTTCAGATTAGTTCTTCTTAGCATTCTATAATCTCATAACTGTCTTGTGGTATATATTGAGTTTATGCATTTTTTGACAATAATTATATTTTATGTACGTTCATTCTTATAATGAAATATTAAGTACATATGCCTGATGATGAAACTGTCTGAAATCCAGCTTGTATGAAGGGTTAGTGGTGTAAGAAGGGAGTTATAAGATGGTTATCTAAGTATGCCACCCTAGGGATGGCCATAATATTGGCTCCTAGAGTCAAGAGGGCTCTAATATGAATCCACTCTTGGGCTTAGATAGAACAACCAAGAAACTTCCTTTACAATATCCTCTCCAACTTCGCTATGATGTCTCTTGTCTTAAGGGGGATGAGACATAGATAGGAAGAACAAGGACAAGCACCCCACTAAGTCGGTTTACCCTAGTGGATGTCTATGTTGATTGCGCACCAAGGCCAAGAGGGCTCTTGTTCCATTCCGGTCTTGGGCTTAGTGTGGATATTGTTTCGGGCAGACCTATAAAGTTTCTTCCTCCCAACCCTAATGTGTTTGTATCATAGCTCTAGGACTTTGCGAGTCCAGAACCGATTCGGTTCTTCGGAGTTTGGGGAGCCCACGACTCGGACTCTGAGTTTGGCCAAACTCACTGAGTTTGACAGACTTGGCAGACTCATAGTCTTGAACTTAGGAGTTTGCAACAGGCAATATAAAAGAAAAAGAAAAAGAAATAAAATTTAATTGTTTTCAATTATCCAAAAGCTGTTTTTATTTGCCTCCCAACCCTTAAAGATCATTTCTATGTTTGCAAACACTAGAGAAAAAGAGGCGTTTGAGCAAAAATGTTGAGGCATTGAAGAGCAAACCAATAGATTGATTGAAGAGGAGATAGTGATTGCTGATCGTTTGTGCAAGTTAGTAGCTTGCACTCATGTATTTAGAGGAGTTAGTAGCTTGCATTCTTGCATTCACACATTTTGTGCAAGTTAGTAGCTTGCATTCACACATTTTGAACTTTTGATGCCATGGATTTCATAATTCATGAATTTTGTAGACATTTTGACACTATTTATATTTCTAATATGTTATTTAGTTTAACTTATTTCCTTCAGCTAAAGCCCAAAATTTGCATTTATACTTAGGTGATGAATGTAAACTTGTGTATGTGTTCTAAGCAGCTTCTATTTGATGAGATTGTTGTGTCTTTAAGGTTTATTTATTAAAGGATGCGTGAAACAAGTTTTAAATACTTAAAATTCTTTGAATTTCTTGGGGTTTTCAATTTGGCAAGTCTTTATTGAGTTTCTGCCCACTCCAAGCACAAAGTTTGAGTAAAAAATCAGCTTGTCGAATCAGAGCCAAGTCTTGTTCTTGTAACACTGGTTTGTATCATATTATAGATATTAAATGGATGTGATGTGTTCTTGTCTCACCCTAATAATTGAATGTATATATATTATATATGTATATATCTATACCTATATGTATGTATATAGAACATAGTTGAAAACCTTAGATTTGGAAATAACTCAGTCGACCCAAAAATTTTAAAAACTTAACTCGCCAAAATATCGGTGAAAAAATCGGCAATAAATTGACACTTTTATCGAGCATTTGAAAATATATAATTTCTTAAAACATTCTTAAAAAACACACATATACACCAGATTTATAGAATATATATCGATTTGAGATTTCCATTGTATATAAATCAAAGTTTTGAGTTAAATACATAGTAATTAGAATTTAGCTTAGAGTCATAGACCAAAAAATAAGTGCAAAATTTGAATAAAATTGAGTTCAATATGCATCGAAGTCCAACTCCACAAAACAACTACAACCTTTGAACACATTAAGTTCAAGTTTCAGTATCAATGAAAACTAGAAACCATAAATTGTGTCTACAACTAAAGCTTAAAAGAGATTGTTTCTGTTGGGAGGGTGGTGTTGAAGTAGTTGCAACATCCTCAACAATTGACTCAATAGGTGCCTCATTCATAGTGATAGGTGCCTCAACGAGAGCCTCTGCTAGATGACCAAGCCCGCATTGCTACTTCTCATGTGTTGCCACTTCTGCATCCCATTTATTTCCCCCCCCCCTCCAACTCAGCTAGGTGATCATCAGTAAATAATGGATCCACATCCACATCATCACCATTAGGAGCAACAACCCAATTTGTTGAATATGGATCAATGCCATCCAAATCAAGTCCTTCATGTGAAGCCTGCCCTTGCATCTTTTCATGCAATTGAAGGTTGTACCCCACATACACAAGGTCATTCAAGTGTTGTCGAGTCAAGCTATTGCGTTTTTTATTGTGATTGGCCTAAAAATCGCTCCAATTGTGCTCACAACTAGAAGTACTACAAGGCTGCAATAATATGCGGATGACAACCTTTTGAAGATTAGGCACTATGGCACCATAATCTTCCCACCACAAATTTGCAAGAATAGAAAATGCCATTTATGACTTGGTAAAGATTTCAATAAACTTAATGAGTGAAATAAATGGTATAGAAAAAATTGAACACACGTTCTTTTTTGCCTGGTTGCTGCATGTCTCTCCTACATTTGTAATCAAATGAACAAAACAATGGCCCCTTGGCCTTCTTATAGCTTTGTAACTCATCAAGTATCAAGTCTTGAAGGTGCTTATCATCAACTTATCTCCGAATACATGTGTTGAGGCCAACCTTAACCTTTGCATCTACTTTGAAAGTTCTAGAGAAAAAAACTTGGGGTTCAAGTAGTAGGTGTTGATTTGAGTTTTGTGACCACTTCAACATGCAAGATGAAACACCTAGTATTCCAAGATGAAACACCAAATATCAATCCTCTCTTGAACAAATACATCACGTATGCTAAAGATTGCAAAAAGATCATAGAGGCGACTCCAAGGTTCCTATTCTTGTTGGACAAAACTCAGTTTTATGATGTGGTTTGTTGGTAACCATGCAGGGACTTACACTATTCTTTCAATGGACAAGCTATCAACTTTGCAAATGACGAAAGATTTGGCAATTTGAGCTCTTCAACTACTTCTAATGAAACAATGTGCAAAAAGATATGGATTTAGGAAATCTAATCTAACTCTAACAATGCAAGAAACTATTGATAGTGAGATGAAACTAAACCAGTCCTCCAAATCAACTATGCATAGGAAGGTACAATTTTCTAAGGATGTGAGTATGATTTTCATATTGTCAACACTCATTCAAATACCCAATGGTGGCACAATCCAAATAAACATTTCCAATATAAGTTAAGTGCTTGCAATAGATTCATACCAACCTTACACTGCTACTTGCAATCACAAGTACTAAAAGGTATGAACATAAGTTTCACCATAATTCACCAACAACAATATCTTCATTCATCTACTTCTACTTCTATTCAGCATAAATAAAATCCTACTCTAAGTGAGGAAATGTAGAAACCATGCAATACTCCAAAAACTTCACAAAGATTCACCATGATGACAACAATGTTTTTGAAATTTCTTTTGCATTATTATAGCAAAAATTTCTCCAAGTCTCTCCTACTCTACTCTAGCTAATCTAATTAACTCTCAATCTAATGAATTACAAATGAGGAAGCTTTGCCTTTTATAGTTTCTCCAAGTACAGTTAATGGCCTAGATTAATTTGAGATTAATGGCCCAGATTATGCTAACACAACCCTAATTCAACTACCAACTACAAGCATTGATACCATTCAATTACAATTGGGCACTAATCTATGGACCAATGAAAAAATTACATTGCTTTGAAGTCTCTGCATCTCTAGCAATATCTCTTGATAATCAACATTTTCCATTCTTCGACTGATTGTGATGGCTCATATTTCCAAAGTGCTTCATCTTCATGCATTTTCTCCATCCTTTGAAATCCTTCAATGATATGATTTTTTGAACTTGCTTGTACTTGAAATCTTGAAGTCTAGGCCTTGGTCTTCTAGAAGTGATGAGGTACTTCATGTACTTGGATCATTCTATTTGATCTTGGATTTCCGATGGAAATTCAAGATTGTGATAGTCTTCTCTATTTGTAGTCTTGTTCATTTTCCTTGTTCCATTTGCTCTTTGAATTCCATCTTGATGACTTGATGAATGACTTGTGAGTTGGCTATATCGTTCTTGATGTAGTAACGACCTTGTTCATGAAATGTTTAGCTCCATGTCTTGATTGTTGTCTTCATTTAGCAAGTCACCGCCACTTGAACTTCAAGCTCAAGCCCTTCATGCATATGTTTGAACTTCACTCCATAGTCATCTCCATTTCACCTTGAAAACAAGAAAATAATCATGTTAAATCTATGAAAGGGTAAGGTAAACAAAATTAGAATATCTCCATGAAAAAACATGCTTATTACTAGTATGATTTTGATTCATCTTTAAAGTTGCTTTTAAAGGGATTTTATCTTGCTTATTTGAATTGCACTTGTGTTGATGTAGAGTTTTTCACTCTTCATTTATACGCTTGACACACCCCAAAGGTCATGACTTATTACTAAATACTGACTTGATTTATAAGTTTATTTGATTGACATTTATTATAGCTGACTTCATGTGAAAGTTAGATTTTTCTCCTGAAAGTGCGATCCAATTTACATTCCATCTTATTAAATTCCATGTGGCCGACTTGTTATATTTTCAACAAATTTAAATGGCAATTGGTATGGGACAGAAAATGCATAGTCCTTGTGTTCATAGTATATTTGGAAATTGCATAGCTCTTGGACTCATAAGATTTTTGGAAATTGCCCATGTCTTGAGCGAGCACTTCATTATGCAAATTGAAATTTGCTCTGTCGTGGAGCTCCATGTATTGGGGCGGAAAATGCAGCCCTCTTGGGGTCGTGCTCTAACCTTGGGCAGAGATCGCCCACTTTTTTGGGCTCGATGCAATGTTTGTAGCGGAAAATGCTCGCTTGTGGGGCTCAATCAACATGAAGTTGTAAATCGGAAAATGCCTCATGCTTGGGCTCGAACCTCTTGGCTTGAGTGGAGTTTGTTCACTTGTTGGGTGCCAAACAGGAAGTGTAATTGGTCTAGCCATGGGGCTTCATACATGGGGGAGATTTGCCTTCCTTTGGGCTCGCATCAAGGTTTGACTCCAAAATCCTTCAAGTGTTGAGGCTTGTCATTGAATTGTCTCTTGAAATGCCTAAGATCAGAACAAAGGTTTGCTTGAAATACTCATGCTTGTTCCAAAACTTCCCTCACCTTGTTTGCTTTTTCCATGTACAAGTCTTATGTTATTGTCGGACTATTGAGCTGGCAGAAATTGACCTATTCTTGGGCTCCAAGCTCCAAAACCTAGGTGGAAATCAAGAGGCAGTTGGGCTCCAGTCAAATCCTTGGGCGGAAAAGCATACATCTTGGGGCTCACACTCAAGTGTTGATCTCTAAAATGTGCCAAGTGTTAAAACTCATGACACAACATTGATTTTCTCTTTCCTTGTGTTTGCATTTCAACAAGGCAAAGTCAACTATCCCTGATTTTCAACCAATCGAAGTTAGAGTTGCCATTCCTGATTTCACCCAAATACTGGGCAGAAATTAGCAAGTGTTTGGGATTGTTGAGTGGAAATGAAGACTTTTTTGGGATCCACATTAAGATCAATGCCTAAGATTTGTATAAGTGTTGGAAACTCAAGTTGTGTACACCAGATTTGATCCTTTCTTTGCCTTCTTTGGCTTCCAACAACACTAAACCCGAATTCAAATGCATGCCCAAACTTTGATCCTCATTTTGAGATCAAATCTCACTTAAGTGTGGAGGATAACTTGCAATTAGGAAACCTCTCACTCACAAGACCTCGACTTGAAACAAGGACCGACTTGCAACCTTGAAGACTTTGCTCAAACTTCATATTTCATCAACCTTGGGAAGTGAAAATCGCTGCCAAACCTAGACCAAACTAACCAACAACCAACCTATCAAGCGAAAAAGAGGGAGTCCCCATTTGCAATGGGGTGATGGTGTGAAAACCTCACAATAGTTGGCAACATCATGAATATGTTGGTGTTGTTAGTTCCACCTCTAATTGATTATGCGCCATATGGGTCTATATTTGGTCTCGTTCGACATATACAAGTACTGAATGACATCTTTGGCCCTATCCATGACCTCATATAGATACCCCATGGGGTTTTTATTCCCATCCACCATTCACAAAACTCTCATTAACGGTTTTGACACCTAGATATAAAAAAATTAACAAAATCAGTAAATTGCAATATTAGAAAATTAAATAATAAATCATCAATTGAGGTTTGAAAACTTACATTGATGATCTCCTCCATCATCTTGGCAAATCTAACGTAAAAAATGGCCTTCGCGACCTTTGCTTTACGCTTCCTAGCATAAGGACTCTCCAACCATCTCTCACTCACAAACATCTACTTCAGGTTGGGCAATGTAGCTAATGTGCTCTGCAAGGTGAGAAACTTAGTAGCAAAGCTTGTTACCCCCGATTGCACGAGATCCTTACCATTAGCGTGCTCTCTCATAAGACTCGAAACCCATGCGTCGTTTGTAGATGTATTTTGGGATATTCCTTCTATCTTTAACCACCTTCTCTATCCAACTTAGTTTCCCTGTGTCCTCAAGGAGCGAGTCAAGACAATGGGCAACACAAGGGCTCCAAAATAATGTCAGATGCCTAGCCATCAAAAGTTTGCCGACCGTCACAATATGCAATTGCATTATCAGTTACAATCTGGACGACATTATGCACTCCCACTTTCATCACCACCTCATCCAACATGTTGCACAAAGTCTCAGCGTTTTTCACTTGATTAGAGACATTAGCTGATTTTAAAAATATTAATTGTCCCCTTGAAGCAATTAGAAAATTGATGAGCGTCCTATTCCTTCCATATGTCTACCCATCGGATAGAATGGTGCAGTGATTCTTTTCCCAAATTTTCCTTTGGTCTTCCACAAGTCAATAAGTGTTTTGGACCTCATCCTGTAGCAACGACCCACTCACCTCATAACGACTTGGGGCCTTGAACCCCTTGACATAGTCATTGTAGTGACCAATTGATCCTAATACAAACTACATAAAACATTGAAGGGAATATTGTTGGAGTACCAAAATCTTGCAACTGCCAACTTTGCCTCATGATGCATCTCTTTGTTCCATGCAGTGCCTTGTAATCCAAGTTGAGTACGAAGAGTGTTATGTGGAACCCAAAACTCTGACATATGCCTGCTCACATTTCCTGATCCTCGTATTTGTGGCCCAATGGAAGAAGAAGCCCCCACACTTGTTTGCGACCCTGTAGAACTGAAATCTGCCATTGGGGCTGCCATTGCCTCTGCCGTCCTCTTTTTTCTTGCCTCTTTCACGCATATGCTTCAAGGCTTGCTAATGCCTTCTCTATAGCCTCTTTAGGACAATTGTCACATGGTGTAATATCATGGCATTCGATCTTTGCAAGGTGATATTTAAGCTGACTTATGCCCTCGGTCATTTGCTTAGTGCAATGGTTACAAGTGACATCTCCCCGACTTGCTCCTTGTGTTCCATGTTTCCAACAAATGTCCCTCTTTTTGCCACCAACCATCTTCTTTTACAAAAATAAGTAGGGAACCTAGCAAAAGTGAGACAACATAAATAATTAAAGGACATAAAGAATATTATATGTATACGTGTTAATAGCTGCTTTGTTGTTTAACAATTTGTAAATAATGTAAATGAAAGAAATAACATAATAAGTAAATAAAACTAGTAAATAACAGTTTGTAAATAAAACTAGTAAATAATATAATAACAGTATGTAAATCTAGTAAATAAAAGTAATAATATAATAAGTAAATAAAACTATAAAAGAAACAATTCTTTATTATTGAAATTTGAAATATAAAAATAAATCTAATTATAATAGTTGAAAACAATAGTAGAAAATTATTGAAATGTGTAATATTGATATATTTTTTTTAATGCATAATGCTCATATGACATACCTGTGTGAGTGTGATTGAAACAAAAACTTTCAAACTATATTGCAAGTTTCAAACTACACTGAAAGTTTACATGCAAATTATCCTACCACTTTCGATTTGTTGAAACAGCGATAACTCTCGATCGTGCCTTGCAACAAACTGGGGAAACACAACTCCGTCGCAGGATACACAGCTCCATTGCGGCTTAGAGGAAACACTTTTATGAACGCCTTCTTTCTCGTCACTAATAAATGCATATTGCATATTTCAACTTATGACTTTTTTTTTTGGTGATTTTATTTGTAGTATATCGCACGATTTTGTATTTTTTTACTAAAATATTGTCGTGATATTTTCAAAAAATTTGCCCCGACTTATATTGTAGGGTTCAAATCTAGGATCACATTGTTTAAGACATATTTAACTTGGAAAAGATGTACCCCTAACCCTAATTTGTTGCAATTGTGATTCTAGGGAAAATAGGGAAGGGGACATTACACTAGCACATGCACGTCCTAGATGATTTGATGGAAATTCCGGACCCTTTTATGCTTCAAATCTAAATGTTCCTATGAATACTTCTTGCAATTGCTTAGGATGTTCAAAGTATCTAGGGCGTGTTTAAATACTCAAATGAATGTCTTTAAATACCAAGACATAATGAATAGTCACACAAACATGTATGAAATCAGCTCCCACTGACTGGTAGGAAAGGGTGGGAGTTGGCAATTTGAACTATGGGATTGTTTTGTGTCGAGAAGGATAGAACTTGCTTGCTGGACCGGAGACATGAAATACAAAATTGTGAGACAAGGATTAAGTTAATGGAAATGTAGGCTGGTGATAAGGCAAATTCATGGAAATAATTATAAATGGACTAGGATAAGGTCGAATGTATGGAATGTGTGAAGATGAGGGTAAATAAGCAAGAATAGGGATTGGGAAGGAGCCTTATCTAGCACAAAAGGGGCCACTTATCATTATGTAATTCTATTAGCACATTCCATCAAAATGGCCTCAAAACTAAATCAGAATTGACATGGGCATGCAAATTCTGCCATTACACATAGTTAAAGATTACAACGCTTTTATTGAATTGTTTGTTTTTTCACTTTGGTCAACATGCATATTCCAAAATTAAAGTCGGTTTCACACTGTCTAGTTATTCTGTCAGCTTTTTTCTTGTCAGCTTATAGCATAATTGTCATCCAATCAGTAAAGTATTTTGGCTAAGTCGAAGAAGCAGGGCATTGTTGACATAGTCAGAACCAGAGGTTTAGACAATAAATTCTGGGAAGAAACTGCTAGTTGTGTTTTTTGAATTTTGCCTCAATCAACTTATATCCACACACAAATAATTATTATACAGAATGCTACATACATATATACACATATACATGGGCTTTACCCACACATATAAACTACCCGAGAAGAAAACTTTGAAGTGAATAAAGTTCTTTTGCTGCTTGATTTAGGATATTTATTTTGATGTGCGGGTTCATATACATGATAAAGTGAAAGAAATTAGAGCCTAGAATCAAAAATGCTTTTTCATAGAATGTGGTAAGGAGTTGGAGGCACATCTGCTATATAATTTATAATCTCGAAAAATCAACAGATGAAATGATGTGCTCTTTGAAGAGAACCAACCACCATCTAAGTATTTTTCTCAATCCATACCCCCATCTTTCAGTTCTTGATGATGTTCGGTTACATTGTTTGATAAATAAACAAAGCTTGGTTGCCATATCTATTGCAACTACACCTGCTAGTCTTATGTTGCAAGTGAAGCTAGTCATCCATTAGGAGCCCATGGAACATTTCAGTATTATTGGTCCACTTGAGTTTTATGGATGAAACTAGTTAGGCTTGCACAGTGCCTAGGGAAACTATTCCCACCTGTTAATGTTAGTCACAATACACTTCTTTCCATAAAAGTACACAATGATTCTAGGATTTTCTGTAAGTTGACTGATAGACAAGATTTTTGTTTATATTTGGAACAAATCTAACATTCCTAATTATGAATTTTATTGTATCTCGTAGAACAATTTGAATCGCTTCTATCTCTTCTATACCATGTGTTCTATGATCACCCATATTAATGAAATTTGTAGAACTAGAATCATTAGTAACGTTGACATACTAGTCTTTAGCATAGGTGAAATGCCAAGATAATCTAGAAGCAAAGAACTAGGAAATAGTTGCATCATAATTGTCTCAAGAAGCCACCATAAAAGTATTTCTCTCCAAAGTTCTTCTCCTCCTTAACTGCCAAATGAGCCTGACCCCACAACTTATTATGGGATGGATCATATTGTTGTTTTTGGGATACTTTTTTGATATGCCCAAAAGCATTGAATCAATGATAATAGCACTTGACTTTGTGTGTAGATTGTGAATTAGAAGTCAAAATTGTTAATGTTTTGGCCTTTACGACAAAGATCAACGCATTGGACAAAGTGGCAATAATAATAATTAATATATTGGATATATTATTGATATATTTAATTATGATAAAATTGGTTGGATAATAATAATAA
>MU224217.1:4390162-4401064 GCA_018584345.1 Thuja plicata
TTACAATTTTGCTTGTAATTTCATTTAATTTCACTTTGGGTGCCAAACGATTTTAATCATTAAATGGGCATTTAATTTTAATATTTCAATAGTCTGGCTCAAATAATTTAATTAAAAACATGGCCTCATCTAATGATGAGTTGACCCTCAAGTTAAGTGATTATAATATAAAGTCACTTTATAACTTTATTATTAAATCACTTAATAATAAATGCTAAGTTATTCAAACTTGTCCAACTCCATGAATACTTTGAATTTAGCTATGCCGTCTGAAACTGGAGCTCACCAATTGACCACCCATATGACCATGATGTCTGCTTAAAGTAACAGGGGTCCATCTCCAACTGCTAAAAATAGCCTGACCAAGCCAAACTCAAAGCAAAACTCATCATAAACAAACTCTGGCAACCCAGAAGTGTACTCTGCTCTGTCCCTGGAAGATCTCCACGCCAAGGTGACCCTCTATCCAATCCTACTCGTCTACGAGGGTCTCTAATAGGCTAATCACAAGCTAGAGTGATGTCTCTAGCTAGAAGGGGACATCACATCAACTGTTGAACAACTTCTCCACACTCTTCCTGGAGAGTTATCGCAGCAAATAGTGGAGGAAGGAAAACGTTTTTAATAAAAACGCTGATGCATATTTAATGAAAAATGATGCCATACAGTGTTGTGCTTTAACGGCATTATTAAAACTCATTGTCCATGCATATTGTTTTAAAAAGAAAACAACGCCCGATAACTAATAGTTATCTGTGGCTTTTAGCAAAGTAAAAACATATGCATAAGCATGTATTCGAAAGTATATGCTAATGTTTATGAACATTGCCACGGGTGTTAGTAAAACGCGGGCTTTGTAAGTGACGCATGGGCTTAATTAACATGCCAAACGATATGTAATAGCATTAGAATTCAACACCATGTCATGAAAAGAGAACTGACGCCTTAGTATAAGGAAAAATCTGTGCATTAAAACACTCACGCACTTTATAAGGTTTACCACAGATTTTAATGTTATGCTTTCCTTAATAAAATCAACTCCTTAACATAAGGACTATGCCGTGGGTCCCTTTTAAAATGGAAAGCATCGATTTTACTCTCAAATACATATGCTCTTTTCATACGCTGCACTTGCTTATAAGGTAAATACATCATGTTATATAAAATCGATGCCCCAAAAGACTAAGCTGCAGATTTCCCTTAAAATGAATAAATGTTTAATTAAAACGTTATGTTAAAAGGTTAAAAATCAACGCCTTAAGGGGATAGAAACATATTGTTTTCCTTGCATATATTAAAAATATATTACTTTAAGTAATATAGTTATATTTCTTTTAAAACTAATGCTTATTTTATAAAGCTGTATATATATATTTCGAAAAACATATTACGTCATTTGAATTTAAAATCATACTATCATATGTTATTAAAAACATATGTTTATACGTCTTTAAATTCAATTTCTTTTTTAGACTTTTGAATAAAACATTATTTTAAAATATATGCAAATTAGATCATCATTAAAATGGAGATTCAAAATTCATAAATAAATTTTAAATTTATTTATAAATTTCATCTTTTCATCGTCATTAGATAAAATAGGGAAAATAATTTATAATTTATATGCGACTTTTAAAATTTTAATGATCTGATACGCAGGTTTGATGTAAAAACCCGCTACCATTAAAATTTTCAAGTAAAACTTCACAAAATGACGTGAAACTTCAGGATGGAGATTTAAGTCCATCTCGCACATAAAATAAACTTTCACTATATGCGATTGACAAGAAAAAGCCCACTTTATTGGTGATTCCTCAAGGAAGTGCAGACTGCCTAAAAACCTAACTGACAAGACCTACCCGAAAGAAACGCAAAAGAGCTCAGAACTGAGCGGGAAGACGACAACAAGAATGGCGGCAAAACAAAACGCAGAAAAGAGAAAAACAAAGAAAGAAAAGGAATTGATGTTTAGTCAGAAGATAAAACAACCAGAAATCAAGGGATGACCGATTCCGTTGAAAAATACTCCTGCCGGAACATCGACACGCTTAGAGAAAAACGCATATCAACCTGATTAGGAAATGCGTAGGGCTGCCCAATTTTGGGGAATGCAAAATTAGGGACAACACCTTGCCTCCCCTGCTCCAGAAAATAAAAACGTCCTGGAAACGTATTTCCCTGTCCCCCCATCCCGGAAACTTGGGGTAACATAGTATAAATCTGGGCAGATTTCAAAGCATCAAAGAAACTCAATAAATTTAATTTTAGCAGTAATTATTTAATAAACCAGTTAAGAATCAGGAATTCTTATTAATAATTAATTGGGCAAATATAATTGTTAGTTCGACTTTTTTTATTTAAAAAAATGATAAAAAATAAAGGAAAAATAAAAAAGGGACATTACGTCTGAGTACAAGAGATCCTATATCTCCCCCCCTAGAAACTAAATTTTCATTCTTGACAACTGCTCTAGGTAGGGTGGGATGCATCTAGGGAAGTGCTGTGGTCTGTGAAGTAGCTTCCTCTGGCATTTCGGAGCTCAAAATAACAGGAAGAGTTGTGTAAGACTCATGATGTAACTGGGCAAGGGAGACATTTATGGTGCTTACTGAGTCTGTAGCAGTAAAGGTCTCCCTTGTATTTCCTCAACTCCTTGATGAGCATCATTTTTGTTATTGTCTTAGCATTGTTGTATCGTTCCCCACACTTTGATTTTGACTCTTAATTTTGTGCATCAAGTTCTAAATGATTGGCCTTCATTTGTTTCTTCTATTTGGCTTCCTTGTTTTGGTACTTGGTCAATGCTAACTTAATTTGAAACTTTCCTATAGTATTCTTGAAATGCTTCTTGGGGTTCTCTTGTTCGTGATAACTCTTCAGATTGGTATTCTTTGTTCTTATTTTGTTCCCCTACTCACTACCTTTTTCTGCAAGTTTTGATTTTCAATAATGTGTTGCAGACATCATGTGTCTGCTTGCTGCTCTGTTTCTTTATCCAAAGCATAATAATCTTTAGTAATGTTATATTCATCCTCTGGATAAAGCTTTCATCACTCTAAAAATATGTGATCACAAAATATTGAGCAATGGTCAAGGTAAACTAACTGGTTGGTTGTTTCCTATATAGTTAAATTATCCAACAACTCTGTCGACATAACAACTTTGCAACTTGGACTTGTGCACATTTATCCAAAAGTATATACGCAGATCGTATTCTTATGCACATTCATCCAAAAATATGTATGCAACTCATAATCTTGGATTTGTTCCTTCCCCTTGATCCTCACTTTAGGGCATGTCTAGGAAATAGTGGAGGTTAGAATGTCTCCTTACTTCTCCCATCGTCCAAACTCTGAATCTGTAATTTCCTTTGCCATGTATTTGTAGAAACTAGTAACACGGCCATGCAATTCAGCACACGCACTAAGGCTTGATTTCCTCTTCTACTCTTTGGGAAAAGAGTCAGCGTCAAGTACCATTTGTTGCTGTATTTGAAAATGGGATTCTCAATCTCTTATGTTAGCTTTCAAGGATGATTGACCCACATGGTACTTTGTCTGTACTGAGATCTCCTATGATTGAATGGAATATCTCTCATTGCCCTCCTATAGAGAGTTAATATTAATCACATCATCATCTCTCTCTAGGCTAGATTCTAGATAGATTTTCTTTGCATGTTGCATGCTAAGTGTCATGCATCTGTGGTTGATAGTTGATACCCTATCCTCAGCAACATGTATCTCTTATGCATACTCATCTTTACATTACTCATCCCATTAGCCTTTGGGTTTCAACATGCTGACCTATTGGCAAGAGAGTGCATAAAAACATTGTGGATAGAAAGGTCCATGGACCTCCTTGGCAAGAGAGTTGTCATTTGATAGAAGAGGGAATTAGACTTTTTGGGGACCAAAATAAGGTCTATCTCATTGACACAATAAAATTCAAAGTTTGAAGTTTGCATTTGTTTGAAAATGCTACCTACAGTTTGATTCAAGAGTCGCAATGGGGTTTCAGTAAAAGGGGCTTGAACTGTTTATGGAATTCTGATGTTTGCAGAACAATTTAATCAGTTTTATGGAATTCTGATGTTTGCGAATGATTCAATCATTTGAACTTGATGGTGAGTTGAATTGGCATTGCTTGAGGACAAACACTTTTTGGAAGGGAGGATCTTTAATGTCCCTTTTTGGGTGCATTCCAACATCCTTGGGAACTCTCATCTTTCTTGAAAAGCGCCAACTTTATCGGAAAAGTATCTCATGACAATGGTAGAGAGTTCTTGGAGCTGAGATGAGTACATTGGTATTTTCTGTGTACAAATCCGACATTTTAGGAACATTCCACATTTTCCGTGTTCATTTTATAATTTATAGGGGAAATCATAGAAAAATCTAGCAATGAGTACAAATGGATATTGGTAGCCTTTGATAAGTTCACTAAGTGGGTGGAGGCAATTCCTACAAGGAGTGCAACCCAAAGGTGGTGATTGAGTTTTTACTCAATAACATAATTATCAGGTTTGGCATGCCGTCAACAATTTTTGTTGATGATGCAATGTGTTTTAGGTTTTGAGATTTTGTTGACATGTGCTTACAATACAAGATCTCTTTAAACCCCTTCATGCCTTTACCATCAGCAGGGAAATGGAGAGGCAAAATCCAGCAGTAAAAACATCATGAATTTTATCTCAAATACTCTAGATGCTAACAAGAAAAGATGGGATGATAAGTTGAAATTTCTTGTGTGGGCAGATAGAATAACTTATAAAAGGCTGCTAGTTAGGGTGCATTTGAGTTGGTGTATGTTGTTGAAGCCAAATTGCCAATCAGCCTTGAATTACTTGTCTATATGGTATTGCAATGAATTGATGGGGAAGAGGGTATCATTTCCCAAATAGCACATTAATTGATTTGAGCTAGATGAATCAAGAAGAGTGGCTATTGAGAATTTTTTTTTGAGGAAGCAAAAGATGAAGTGTCTTTTTGCTAAGAAGGATTTCGAAAGGGAGTTCCAAGTCTGGGGATCTTGTCCTCTTATGGAATTCAAGGTTGGAAAACAAGAGTAAACACAGGAATTCAATGCCTTATGGGTTGGCCCTTATCAATTTTGTGAAGGATGTGGTCAGAAAACATTCCTCCTCAAGAGTCTCGATGGAGAATTTATGGGGATGTTAGTTCATGGTTGGAATCTCAAGCATTACTTCTCTTGAAGGTGAGGCTATGGAAACTATATTTTCTGGGAGAAATTAATTAAATGTCAATTGGTTGATTCATGAGAAAGATTTGTTGTGTCCATAAAATATTAATATGGCCGACCATAAATCTCTTATGTAAAATACTTAGTTATGTTGCTGGCTGACTCTATTTATAGTGGTTAAAGGCTGACTATAGGACATAAATTTAATTGGCCGATCATGAGATTGTTTTGAAAGACATTTTAATCTATTTCTGTTAAGGCCGACTTCCTTTCCATATCAAGTGCATGAACTATATATACTACATGGTTGTGGCAAATGGTGTCAGAGAGGAATTGTCAAGCTTTGTAGATCTGTCTGTATGAGCAAAATGTTGAAATCTTTGTAGCAGAGCCGAGTAGAAATAATGCAAAGCTATTTCTGAATTGGTCCAGGGCAGTGTAAATTGAGTCGGAGCAGAGAATCAAGTTGGAACAGAAAATGTGAAGGGATTAATGTAAAGTTAAAGAGGCAGCAACAAAGAAAAAGACAGTGGGCAGTAATCGAGTATTAAATTCATTATTTAAACACTAAGGGCAGTGATTATGTTTAATCACAAAAGAAGCAATTGAAATTATCATTAAGGTAGCAATTGATATAGCACAGTCTGCAATTAATTTCAAGGGACAGCAGTTAATTGTTAGGAAGAGTCATGATTTTTTTGAAAGGACATCACTCTTCCAAAGGATGTCTCTCTCTTCACATAGACCCATAAGCATACATAAACAGAAATAATTGTGGAAAGAAGTGTGTCTAAAGAATAAGAAGTTCTATCATCCAAACACAAGCAGATTATAAGGAGATAGAAAAGGATATAATATGGAGCAGATATGAATGAGTGAAGTTCAGGAAGAGTATAGAATTCATAGAAGCATATAGTGTGAAGAAAATACGAGGAATATAGAAGAGAAAAGTGAATGAATGTTATTAATTGATTATTTGGTTAAGGATAGTCAAGAGACATGTTGAAGAGCCAAGACCATTGAAGAAATAATAAAGATCATTCAAGGAGGAGAAATCAATGGAAGATATATCAATCATAAAGTAAATAAGAAAAATTCAAGTATGGAGTGAGTAAGAAGATTTTTATGGAGTTATATATGTCCTTCATCCGTTGAAGGTCCAACTTCCCAGAAGGTGGAACCTAGTTTTGTGTTGGAAGTTGGTGCTTCGTAATGGAGATATTGGTGTCTCCTTCTAAGTTGGTGCTTAGTAGTGGGGGCTGCCGCTGGTGCCTATGAAGTGTGGGGATTGGTGTCTCTAATGGGTTGGTGCATAAAAATCATTATAGAGTGGATTGGTGCCTCTTGTCGGTTGGTGGATACAAAATTTGTAAAAGGTTTTATATAAGCAATAGTTGCTGTGATTTTCTCCTTCGAGGGTTTCCACATAAATCATGTGTTCTTGTATTCTCCTTGTGTTGTTACTATACATGATCTTGACACTTTATATTTAGAGCAAGTATATGATGCAGGAGATTCTTGGGATCTTGGCAATCTTGCATCAACCAAAAATATTTCCTTTCAGTTTGTTCCTGTTTTCCTGTTCCTATGTTTTGTGTTGCAATCCTTCCAGTTGGCACATTGCCTTATATGATCCTTATGACGTGTTCTAGACATCATGTACAATCTATGTCTGGGTTCGCATCTCGATACATTCTGTCTTGGTGGAGATTTCTTATGATTTTGGGTCGGACCTATTTGTTCTTCATGTTAACAGCTTAATCTGAGTTGTTGGATCTTGCGAAGCTTCCTATTGCTTGCGATCCTAATTGGCGCATTGTTCGACGATCTTATGCTTGTGGCCGACCTCCGTGTGAGATCGTGCTTCATTTCATTTTCATCTGGAGGTGTTCTAAGATTTGGGTCCTGTTCTATTTGGCACGTTGTATTTTCTTGCCTTGGAGAATGTGATCTTTTCTGGCCGACTTGTGGCTTGCGATCTTGTATATATTTGTGGTGTTGGTTTCTTAGTAGGTAGCTTTCTTTAGTTAGTCTTTGAGAGGTTAGCATCTAGTATGGATATGGATTTCTGTATGTAATCATGCATGTGTGCCTTGGAATGTAAGCTGACATGTTGCTGGGCATGTATGATGTAAATCTTGATTATTTGATAATATGAAGGCCTATGAGGGATGTTTGTTGTTCATTGCTGAGTTGTTTATGATCTTTTCTTGTTTGTTTCTGCTGTGTTGACTCTTTCTGCATGGTTGGACCATCTCCATTGGGGAAATTCTGACCATGACTGCATTAGTATAGGCACTAATCTCCAAAGAAAGGGAATTGGTCTTGATCTTAGTACATCATAGATGCTAAATTTGGCTACATAAATGATAGCACTGTTTATGATAGAATGATATCAATTTGACTACACCACTGCAGAGTATATGGAAATTTATCCTCTTAAAAAGATGTTATTGTATGAGCTCAAGTAAAGCCTTGGAAGTTCCCAAAATGAGAATTATGCAGCAGTATTTGTGAATATTCCCAACTTTTTGAAAAAGCTAGACACCAAAATCAGGAAAACATCTACACCAGAGTGAAGCTTGTGAAATTCTACCCCGAGTTAAGAAACCCCTCAAAAAGGGGCCTATGTAACTAAGAACCAAGTTCCCTCAAAAAGGGGCCTATGTAACTAAGAACCAAGTTTTTAAAGTTTGAGTAGCAAACATGCAATGCCTATGGAGAAGGGGATTAGTAGAGAGAGAAGATGTTGATAGATAGAATATTCTCCATGTGGACAAAATATTCTATACACCTCAAAATTGTTGTTGGATCTCTCAAAACCATGTCGGAAGACCCTAAACTGTTGATGTATGCTATAAAATTGCTTGAAGGTCACATGGGTGGTATTGAAGTGTAGAAAATTTATTTTTTTGGTGGTGTTTGACTGCCAACGAACATGTAGATCAAGTGGTAGGGTCGTACCTAACACATGATTTGCACAAGGAGTAGTGAATACTACGTGCCTTATTGAGTCAAGTTTGCATAGGGTATGACTAGTACATTGTTGTAGATCTGCAGTTGTTTTTATTTAATTTTTTTTCAAATTAAAAAAATAGTATTAATTTTTTTGAGGATCGTACTTTTGCACTAGCACCCACGTAGATATATTGTGAATGATGTTAGTGATGATATGCTTTGTGTAAGAACCCCGATGGTTCTATCTCTGTTCACACTGCTGGAAATGATTTTTTTGGCTTTTAGTTTTCTAATTTTTTGTGTTTTCAGAACATTTGTTTTTCTTTGTTTTTTTTTGAATAATATTGGAAATTAAATAACAATGCATGAAGGAAACTAATTACAAAGCAAACTATTCACTTAACCACCTTATTCATTATTCCCCAATGAAATATTTACAATGGCAAGAGGCAATGCATTTAGAATTTATTTGAAAACAATAGTAAAGAACCTGTAGCTGATCGCATGAAATATTTGGCACCCCAAATTGAATCGCTGCTTTCTGGAAATGTCTATTAGCGTACGCCAAAATTTGCAATCATTAATTGGAGGCTCCCACAAGTCAAAATGAGCCCCACTAATACTAAACGCAGGTCCTTTTATTTAAATCGCTGCCTATTAAATGGATGCCGCTGCCTCTTAATGACCTGCGGGTACTTATAACTCCAAATGTAGGTCCTTATTAAGACCATGATCTGTAATAAACTCAATCTTCTGCCCTTGAGAATGTCTCTGAGATGAAATGGAGCTGCTAATAGTTGTTTTTTGCAAATAATGATATCAATCTTGGCCTCTGGAAGAAGCCAATGCACCTGCACAATTCATTGGAATGTTGCACCAACTCAAAGTGCTATAACAGTGAAGAATTTGCAATTCCTCAAGCTGATATTTTGAAACCCTTGTTTCAATTTCTTCTCCACACAAACAAGATTATCAAATGCATAATTCATGAATGAATTCCTTTTCCTCATGTGAAGGCATTTTATAACTCAATAGAAATCGACCAACTAGCTTCAAATTCACACTTCACATAACTTAAAACACCACTTAGCCTTTTGAATATATATTTGCTTTTGGATGTAAAAGCTTTTGAAATATTTGAAATATAATATATAATTATACTCCTTCCATAACTAGGCGCCAAGTATTAACTTATGAAATAACCATTTATTGCATTTTGACGACACTTTATAATAAGCTTAAAATTAATTATTAAGTATAACTTAATTAATAATTATTAAACAAATAACTAGCTTATTAATTCCTCCCGATGATCAACACCAATTCTGGGTGTTCATTGCCTGAACTTGACGCCTAGGTGCCCTGCCACAAATAGCAACTGGCCACAATTGACTTACTATAAATAGCAAGTCTCAAAATGAAAGCTTTGCCAAAGTCCCCACAACTCCATACTACTACCAAACTATTCAGGTGCCCTGCTAAATACAGTAACCCTGACTTTCCTGAAAAAGTCACTTACTATAAATAGTAAGTGTGCCAATTTGACTCAAACAAAGAGCAATCTTGAACAATCCTAACCTTTGGAGTGGGAAAATAGCATTTGGCTCAACCAACTGAGACCTTCTATCCAACTGATTAGCCTACAAGGATCATTGATAGGCTAATCCAAACCATCAACCATGGTGAGCTAAAAAGGGGACATTACAATTTGTTCAATTGAGGGAAAAGTTTTCTTTAGTAAACCAAGAAAGAATGTCCAATTTTGACAAATTGATATTTGATACTTAGGTTTTTGGCCTCTTGGATGCAACATTAAGGCCAAATTTGACCTAATGTACTCTCAAACTTTTAGATATAGCTACCACCTCCCAAATTCAAACCTCAAATCATATGAAACGTGGCGAAGAAATGATATGCGCTTATTATCATACACTCAACTGGTCTCAATTTTGCTTCACACACTTCCTCTAGTAGGCACAATTTTCCTTTGGCTGGCGCATACTTCCAAACATTTTTCACAATTACCTAGCGAACACATCTTCATTCTAGTGCTTCTAACTCTTCAGTAACTCAATGCTCCTGAAACTTTAAACCGGTCTACTTCTTGAGTAGCTCAACCTATGTACCAAAACACAAGACAAATAATGAACTGCAGCAGATTGTGGTATCAAAAACAATGACAATGCAACATGGTGCAAATACTACCCTTGAGCAACAAACCTCAGAAATCTAACTCAGACTCTTCCGTGCTACAACAACCTTGGTAGATATTCAAGAACTACTGAATCCTGTACGTTTCTCCCCACTCGTAGGAATAATCAATAAAAAACTTTATATAATACCTTTTCCCACACGTTTGTAGCATTGGTTTCTAAAATTCTTCCTATAGAGCATCTGTAACAGTAAATGACAACATTCGTAACTCTTGACAACAGTGACAGCATCTGCAACTTGTTGATTTGAGTTTTGTACCACTACATAACATATAGGACTTGAACACTTGATACAGGATATCAAACACTCAACCCTCTCTTGAAAAGTAATTACTCATGAAGGACATAAGAAAATACTCCAAGGTTCTTTACACCTGTGGATCCTAACTCAGTTATAATGATGTAATTTGCTGGTAATCACGTCGGCGGGCTTACGTTGTTCCTTCAAGGATATTGGATTCTGGCTATGATGGTGATGGGACTTAGCTTTTCAATGTATATTCACTTGATTCCTCCTCCTTAATTTATATCA
>MU224217.1:4403929-4414561 GCA_018584345.1 Thuja plicata
ATTCCATGTTAAACTTCTCCTTTGCTGCCCCTCCAACACTTCTCTAACTCTTCAAAGCATCCTTCTTTGACTCCCAGCATCAATCCATCAGTTATATAGGAGGAGAGACTAGCTCTAAAGGCATGGCGGAAATCCATGGTGCCATGGACATGGTGTCCAAGGGGGTGGCGGAATCCGCCACCACCTTGGACATGGCCCATGTCAGGGCTCACACTTCCCACAAACTTCATCAAATTGTCCTAACTCTTTCACATTCCATTTCAAACCTTATTATCATGACATATGCCCAAGTTTGGGGGGCCTTGAAGCTGGGCGGAAATCCATGGTGGGATGGACAGGGTGTCCAAGGTGGTGGCGGAATCCGCCACCCCCTTGGACAGGGCCATCATGCCATGTCTACCAACACAAAACAAGGATCAGCCCCTCACTGCCAAGCTTGTTCTCATTCAAATCAGATGTCTTAACTTATCTTCACTCCATAAATTCATTTCCATGCCATTTGACCCCCAACTTGAGGGAAAGATCAATCATCAGTGGCTGGTGGAAAGCAGAGAGAGGGCTGGACAGTCAAGACGATCTCAGTCCAGCACCATCACCATTTCCAAACACTTAAACATCTCCAAGGCTGGATTCTACCAACTTGCTACAAACACCCCAAGCTCGACTCCAAAATTTTAGGGGGTCCCCAAGAATTGGGGCGATGTGTGAAAGACTTCACAACACAACTGTGACATTCCAGCTTGACATTAGTGATAGCAATATGATTAAGATATCTCCAACATACTCCTGGTGCTTTTGACATCAATGTCAAATTGTCAATCATTCGCAGCTTTGATATTATTACTAGACATCAATGACAATATTTCCAACAGAGTGGCATTTCTCCAAGAAAACCACTATGTTACAACTCTCCTCCATGCAAATATTTCGAACTCTTTTGGTTGTAAAACATTTTTTTCATTATTTTAGTAATGGATGTTTCCAATTCTCTATTAACTAATGCCTTGAGTGGTTATACTCAAATTGTATGCATATAATGCTATTTCTAGAATGCAATTAATTCAAAAAGTAACTGCGTAAGGCATTGCACCATACAATATTTTTCCAATAGGTAAAAGTGGTAAAGGGTGAAACCTTAAAGTATTGTATTTTCTAAAGGCGCTTGTGTGTTTTGTAGGTGTAAGGGATTAGGATGTATAGGCAACTAACCATTTAACATGAAATAGAAAATAATGCAAAAGTAAATAACTGAAATTAAATTTAAGGTGCATAGAAAATACATAATCTACATGGGGAAAATCTTTGTGTAAAAACGCCCACAAAGCATCAACCATTGAAGGCAAACTTACAAGTAGTCTTTAGAAATACAGATGCATTGCTTTCATAGTATCCTCTTCCCTTGCAGCTTCTCACAATGGCCTCATATTTCTCTACAATGCTTTTATAAATCTACCTCAAATGCATATCCAATACAATTCAACATGCAATCTATCCAATATGTTCATAGTGTTTTCTTTCCTACTTAAGGTAAACCCCAAATATGTTGGCTGAAATATTTCTCAACTGTTCATGTAGGGGTTGGTAACATTATATCAAATAACTAATTAAGGTTGTTTGAGTAACTTATTAAATTAATTAACATTTATAAAGTCCACTTTATGAAGCATCCCTAGCTTAACATAACTAATGCTATATTTTTTATTGTAAGGTTAAACCTTGTAATTTAGAGCCTTAGCAAATGTTATAGGACCACTAAAATTAGATGTGATCAACTCATAGACATTCTTCTCTTGACAGAGGGATGCATTGTCTTGTGATTATTCATCAATGTTCATGAGTTAATGTCATAGAGAAATGGCTACTCATGAAATTAATTATCAACGTGGTTAATTAAATATCAATAGTAGAACCCAATAGTAAGAATTCTGACAAAATAAAAATATACTCCTAGTAGACCTTGCATTTCTAAATTATGATACATGTTCAAGTTTATTACAAGACAAAAAGTAATTGCTTGAACAAAGCTAGCAGAGGTTGAAAACTTCAAGGCAAGAAATTTAGGTAATCATTATAATAAGTCATTAAAAATGATAATTTTGAAAGCATTCGACATAATAGAAAACAAGATCTGGCATGATATAATCTGCAAGATAACAGCTAAAACATGGTATTCAAGGGCATAATATTATCTGTAACTTGGTTGAGATATAACTTAATTGACTTGATAAGTACAGTTAATGTACTATTGCATGTGTGGGTTTATAGAATGGATTATACTTTGTTGTTCGATTTATGCTTCAAAGTTAATATGGTATATGAGTTTCTAAATATATATCATTTATAAATGTACCATAAATAACTTAAGAGGTGTATTTTATATATACATTTCATTTAGCAAAGGGAAAAGCTTATATAATATAATGTTTTATGGTTTTACCTAACAATTACAGCTTTTTTCCTTCTGATTTCAGGCACTTTTGAAAGATCGGCCGTGGATAGTGAGGGAATCAAGAGTCCTTGAGATTCTTCAAGCAGTAAGAAAAAATTTAATATACATTTTTAGTTTTAGTTGTTACATGTGTTTAAGTGTTAGTGAAAGCAATTTTTTTGTCTTCATTGTTTTTAACTTATTTAAGGTATATAGTTATTATAATGAGCATCTATTACCAACAAAATAAAAATGCTAACAAATTGCTTTAAATGATGATTCGTTGCCTATTATTAGAAAGACATTTATACTATAAGTTCCAAAGTACTAATACTGTTCCAAGTTTGTTTTATGACTCAATTGGCGCTATACTTCATCAATTGTGTTTGCAAGATCTTAACAAATGATAATAACATAAGGATTATTTGAGAAACTATGATAGATCATCGTAGACTTCACTATTGCATGATAGCTCTGTTGAGAAACAAGGTGAAACTATTGTAATCAAATCTTCTACAAGTTTATGCAAATCATAAATTTGTATTTTTAAAGCTGGATTTGTTATGGTAAATTTATGTTGTATTAATCAGATGAGATAAGATAAGATAAGATAAATCTATTAATGTCCAACAAAAGACCACAAAGGATCAAAGGGACTATCAAGGACATCAATAAGGGGAGATAAGACAAAAGCTCCTTAAATAGATCTACAAAGAAGATGTTTCTAAATGAAACAATCGTGCAATAAAGACAAAAAAGGAAACTTCCTAAGCAACTAAAACAACTAAGATGACCATTAAAGAAATATTACAGTATTTTAATACCCTCCCTTAATGGTCATCATTCTAACTACCCTACAAAAGACATTTGCAGGTCTTTTGGTCACAAATGCATAGAAGGCTGTTTTGGTCACAGATGCATACAAAAGGGTGTCCCCTTCTCGTTAGAATGCTTTGCAAAATGAGCCTGCTGCTGAGACCCTCCCCGATTCTACAAAACTTCTGGAAATGACCAAGATAACCACAAACTGTCCAACTTGTTGTTGGGAAACAAAGGTCATTCCATGTAGCGAGAGACACCGAGATGAAACTAAAAGCACAGTTTTGAGGAAAAAATTGCCAAACCCTTGTGTAGACCTTTGCCCTAGCAACTCTAGGTGTAATCTTGAATAGTTGCAAGAAACCACAATTTTTGTGAAAAAAATCGCAAAACCCTCCAATGATTTTTTTTCAGAAAAAATATAAAAACCCTGAGACCAACAACACTAGTCATGACACGAGTTTTAAGGAGAAAAATCAATCAAAATGCACAGACAATTTTTTTAAGAAAAAAAAGGAAAAACCTAGACACTGAATCTGAGACAGATCATAATACAAAACTTTGTTTTTGAGGAAAAACGATAAAATCCTTTTACAAAACAAATTTTAAGGCAAAAGATCACACAAAACCCACAACAGTTTTTTAGGAAAAATATATAAAACCCTCCCAAAAATTTTAAAGGGAAAAAATTATTAAAATCTAACAATTTGTTTTAGAAGGAAAAAAATATTAAAACCCAACAAAATATTGTAAAGGGAAAAAATTATTAAAACCTGCCCACCAATTTTTTTAAGGACAAAAATTAGAAAACCCAAAATGCTAAACAAATCCTTCTCGTTGAAGGAATAACATTGTCTCCATACCACAAAATTATCGAACTCGAAGAGTTGTGACAAACTACAAAAACCCTAATCTCGGGTAGCCATATCGAAGGAAAAAAACACGAGCATAAAAGTCGCATACAAACAAAGGTTGGCCAAAGAAGGGCCATAAAAATCAAAGATCGCGGATGTTGGGTTGTCGCGCGTTTGAAAAATGCAAGTATAACAGATCGTGCACGGATAGAAACCCAGACGAGTCGTGAGAGAAAATGTGGAAGTAATCTTAAAACACAGATTGCGTGTAAAATTCAAGCACAGGCTAAAACACAGTCACAAGCACAAGAGAAAAAACTGACGTCACACAGGTAGGGCCGAAAAACTATCGCATGAAACAAAAGGAGGGTTGTCAAAGGTGTAGAAACCCTCCTTCGATGGTGCAAAAACAACGCTTACATGATGGCTTCTGTTGTCAAAAAGACCAGCGTGGTTTTGAGGAAACTTAGAGATCCCATGCAAAACAAAAACCCAGATGAAAAATGCCTCGTGTTTGTAGACAAAAACAGATTTAAAGCCCTCGAAAATTGCATGAGAAAAAACCTTAGATACTTAAAAAGACCTTCACGAATATTGTAATAAAAATTCGCTAAAAAAAGGAAGCCACAAATTTTTCTTTTAAAAAATTTGGCAAATTTATAGAACCCCATCGACCTGCTCTGATACCATGCTATGGTAAATTGATGCTGTATTAAATAGAGGAGACGAAAGCTCCTTAAATAGATTTACAAAGGCGATGTTTCTAAATGAAAGAATCGTGAACTGAAGATAGGAAAGGAAACTTCCTAAGCAACTTAGGCAACTAAGATGACCATTAAAGAAACATTACAATATTTTAATAGGATTATCATAAGATTATTCAGATGATTGCATAAATCAAGAATGAGAAATAAATTGGCAAATCATGTCAACACATGATTCACATGGATATACCCTTTGGGGAAAACACTCCAGACAAGAAAGAGGACAAGTATATATTAATCTTCAAACACATTAACGTTGTTTTCACTTTGACAACACTTTGGCGACACCTGTGTACTAATAAAACAATCTCATTTAAACCACTATCCTTACTCTCAATATATAGGCACAAAGAGAGGAAAAAACCATAATGTGATACCATAAAAATGGATACCAAAACTAGGATATCACGAAAATACCCACAACCACCATGGAGAGCATTTTTTTGAGAATAGAAAATGCATTAATGACTTCACATGGAAGTTACATAGGTTGAGTTGGCCTTGATAATAGTAAATGTTATAGCAAAGACATCTTTGGTGTTGAAACCCCCTAAGGCTCAAATCCCCAAGTACAGTGCTTGAAAATTCCAGTCCTCAATCCAAGCACCTAGAATTGGCAAAGTGGATTTAATGAGTTCAAAGTGAAATATAGCTATGAATGTTGTGCTCTACTTTCATATTTGCATATGAGATCTAAAGAGCCTGCCTGGCTCTAACCCTCAATTTGACTGCAAGAAATTCTTAAAGTCTGGAATTTTGATTTCTTTTAATTTTTTCAACAATACATATATAGTTTCTTGTGTTTTCCAAACAATCGAAATGCATCACAAACAACTTAACTCAAATAGCTATACATATTCCATTCGAAATCTATAATTCACCTTTCCACTCTAATTGAAAAGTCTTATAACTGTCCACACCCAGCAATGAGCTGATATCAAACCCTTAGCAATACTAATTCACTCCTCATTAATCACACTCTCAACCACTGAATGTAGCCGAAGATGATGCACAATTCACTGGAATATTTTACCAACTCAAGGTGCTGATTATTGTAAAGAATTCACAATTCTTTCAGCATACAAATACTCAAACCCTTGAACTTCTCCCAAACTTGAACCATATTTTTTCATGAATGAATGAATAGCATAATCAATAATGCATTCGATTTCTTCTCCATGTCTTTTATAATCTCTCCACAAGAAATCGAACCCTAGCTTCTTAATCACACATTTCACTTACATAAAGACTTGCTTTATGTGCACATTTGAAATATAATAAATTATTATATTTCTTTCCACATTAATGATGAAAAGAGACCCTTTCATTAAAATAACAATATTCCGACACATAAGGTCCCTATTTTATGAGCTCAGGATTTAAAACTTCTCAACCCGGTTCCAATGAGCTATAACACTAAGATGACCAAAATACAATGCCAATAAAAATAACAACCTTAGCCAATTTAATTAAATAATAATCATAATTCACCCGGCTTGCGAAAACAATTGAGGAAGCATCAGAATACAAATCTGACAACACAGGAGTAATCTTGATGATGAAATATGATGAATGAACCTAACAAAGTGACTTACTAAAAATAGATGCTCCCTCCAAGAATCTTGGAGCCCAAACTGGAAGCCGGAAATAAAATCTGAGAGCATCATATAACTCCTCTAAATCATCTGGGCTTCGTGGAACCAACTGTTGACTTACTATAAATAGTAAGTCCCTCAAAACGGGGCCACAACCCACAATAGGGTCCTCTAATAACCAGTATTAGCCTATAAGGACCCAATGATAGGCTAAATCCACTAACTCCAAAGCTCGCTCCAAATGGGGACATTACATGAGAACTAATGCCAAGATTCCCAGGGAATCTAAATCAAAGAAGCAATAGTTTGCAAAACATCACTATTATATTCAATTAATTTCGAATCGTGGAGCTAGTTGATATTTTCCTCAAAAAACTCATGATTTGCAAAAAATTCATTGACTGAATTTTCAACAATTTTTTGTGTTTGCATCATATTAAAATCCCCAAAAATGTGAAAAAATCGTTCCAAAAACCCGTGAATCCCTTGAAAAACTCACGAAATTATCGAATTAGTCAAAAATAGGACAGATTTTGGGATGAAATCAAAGAGCGCAAAATCAATGTGGAAATAGTTTGTTATTTTGCCCCTTATTTTTCTTTCCAACCTCTAAAAAGTCCTAAATAGAGGAGCGAGAGGAACAATGACGCTCATCAACCGAATTTGGAAGGGCCTTAATCATCCTAAATTGTGGGGGGCATGTGAGATTAGTGTCGAAGCAGTTGATGAATCTACTCTAAGTTGTGGCTTCGATAGGATCCAAGCTCTCTGCACGCCCCACCCCATGGATTCTAATGCAAAAAGTATATAATTAAAATTACACACTATTTTCAAAACTATAACTATTATACACTATTATAAATGGCACTTTGACGGGGAAGGAGCACACCCTTTAGTGTGTAACTAATATTATAGAATAGTTTCAAAATTTAACTATTATACACTATTAATATACATTAATAGTTATATAATAAATTATAAATTAAAAATAATGTAAAATTTATAATGTATATAGTTAATTTTTTATAGGCGAAATGTTGTCATAGGGTGGGACATCTCCCTGTATTATCCAAAAGAAGGTTACATATCCCAGTTTACATTGACCATGAGTCAGGAGGCAAATTGTTTTTCTTGTAGGTTCATCCACTGTGTAAGGATAGCAAATACATTTTATCTCTCTTTATTATGTGATGCATGACGATTTCTATAGTATGCATCTAACTCGTGAGGCTTCCTCAGGGCGTATGACAATAGGAAATCCCCTCTTTCTCTAAACAAGTTAGCATTGATTTATGTTATTCTAAGTTACCGGTTCAGGTACAAGAATCTTGTTCGTGGGTTCGTGAATTTTATTTTCCATTATGATTCATATGGGTTCGTGTGTGTATATATATATTATATATACAAAAAAATAAGAGAAATATACATAATTATAAAACTAAATCATTTCATAGTATGAATCAAGACTACTGCAAATTTTCTTCCATGGAGTAGGAACATAATTTGTTCACTATACCAGATAATGTTTTCTTACAGTCATATCAGGTTACTTCATTGTCTATGCAGGGCCATCTTGGATGCTACTCTCTAGTTGAACAAAGAACCAACACCCCTAATAGTTTTAGAATCTTTAAAGAAGTTATATAGTTACACTAGTTGAATATTCCTTACTTGAATACATCTTTGCATGCTGAGGTACAATACACCTTCAAGAACAATTTATGCCATATATTTAATTAAAGAGGTAGGATTTATCAAATCAGTCAACTGTATAAGCATTCAAACTAATTGGCTGATTACAGTATGTAAGGTTTTAATCATTGATGTGGATCCGTTACCCACAGGTCCGAACAAGACCCTGTGTGGATCCAGCACAGACCGGTCTGTGAATCCGGACATGGCTTGGACCCGGACCCGGTTCGAGGGTCCAGGGTCCGAATCCGGTAACTTAGATGTTGTGCTGATATGGCAATGGACTCATTTATTCTTGGCATCCAACTTAATGATGGGATTAAGCTCCTACTCTTCCAAAAAATTCAAAATCACAACTTCCTGTTCTTGATCAATAGCTCTATTCTAGAGGAAATTCGCTGCACGGTTGGGCTCTCAGTAGACATGTGATAGTGAATATTGGTCCAATTTGTTAAAAAACAAAGTGATTTTATCAACCCATGTTGTCAACTTCCAGCTTGGGGTTATCCTTAAATTGCTCTCGTATGTTTTTAACTAATCCTAGAATTAGGGAGTTGTTAAAACAACTTGTAACAAACATATAACAAGCCGAGCACTAACATTGATTTCCAACATTCCCCCCTTAGTGCGAAATGGTAAAAATTCAGAGTCTCTACCTGCAATATGCTCGCCCCTGTGGCATGCCCATTCTCGTGGCTCGTGACCTTGATACAAAACAAAGTCTCTCTTTCCATGGTTTTAAACAGGCTTACCACAAATTTTGATGTGAACAAGAACCTATCAACTGTCCACCTCGTGTGGTTTTTTGGATCCTCCCACAAACCCTTTCAAGATCCATGAATTGACTTACTCTAGTGCTTTTGTTCGCTACTATGCTTGTACAACAAGGAAGTTATACAGAAATCAATATACATATCACAAATCTGAAAAACCTATACTAGAAAAGGTTTTCACATTGCATTTCATAAGAACACAAAGTTCTTAATTGTAGTCACTCTTATCGATCATAGTCACTCAATCTCGAACAACATAGACAACCGCCACTGCTACTAGAAGTTGTCCTTGACTTTTGTCATTTTGGCATGAAATGGTAATGGAACATTGGTTATTATTCCCCCCCACAATGTGAAATTTCCACTTATTCAGACAACTAGGAACATTGAAAAGCGAATCATATCATGGTGCATACTACTATCTAGATCTTGTTGCACATGATCACCATTGCCAATGAATGTATTCATTGAATGATCATCTTCCAACGAAGTACGACAGTTAGAGGATCATCACAGTTAGAGGACCTCTATAGTCATTTGCTCTCCAATACAATCATTTTTCCAGCATTCAGACACCATACTGAAAAGATTAGAAAATGAAATTCCACCAGAGATGATTGTAAAGTACCTAGCTTCTTGATTAAATCTTTGAGTGTGAAAACCTGCAAAAGAGCAGTTAGTACATAGACGAATATAACCAACGTATAAATATCATTAAGAAACTAATCCGATTAATCTCCTTGATTTGCCTATACATACAGATATTAACATTTTTTTTGCAAGAAGGATATACATTGGTGCCATAAACTACGTACTACCCCTCTAATTCCCATTAATCCTTAGGAAGATTCTCCAGTTAGATTACTTAACTCTCTGGTGAGAACAATTCTCAGTTAAGAAATCATCATTGAAGAGTTTCGTCCTACGGCCTCTAGGATCTCTTATTGATGGAATACTATCAATCAATACTCGGAGGAGATCCCACCTCCAACCGAGCCTCTTATCCCTTCATATGCATATGTTTAACCGCTACAATATATATTGTCCCTAAGAGATTCTCTAAATCTCTCTCTGTATTCCAATTGGAATCACAACATTCATTAAGAATGCTCTCTTAGAAGTTCTGAATTCTCATTGGGAATTCGATTTCCTTAGGAATGACCTCTACCAAGCTTAACTTGGTCCCTATCATAACAGTAAGGTCTCAGGCATTATATTAGTTTCTAAATGGTAACAGCTCTAGAATGGTTCGTATTCTCTTATTAATAATGCTGTTGACGTTAATGTCAATCAAATAATAATTAACTCTATAGATACCAAATTAATCATACCTCTGATGCAAGACTCTGCTATGTATACTCCCAGTTCCGCACGAATGGTCGATTGAGATTTCACCGTGTTTGTCTGCTGGCTGACGTTATTATTTTTGGGACGTATTGTATGCCTCTGTCTTTCTATGGCGTGGGCGATGACTTGTCCGGTTCCTCCCTGTGTCGTCGCCGCTTATTGTTATGGCGTTTTCTTCCTGCGAATGTTTATGCTGAAACGAGTGTTTATTAAAGTCTTCTTTTTTTTTTTCCTTCCACGTTAATTTCCCTCCGCTGCTTCCTTCTTTTTTATCGCTTAAATAGATGGCGGGGGTATGAGTCGTGACTCAATGTCACGCCTCCTCCCGCGATGTTTAATTGATGTGTTTTAATATTTGTT
>MU224217.1:4424226-4455188 GCA_018584345.1 Thuja plicata
AACAATAAAAACACTTGTAAATTTGTAATCATAGCATCATGAATCATGAATCCATGATCATACCATCATATACTTCAAGTTCAAGTTCAACATCAAAGATTCAAAACATTAAAATTAAATTAGAACACCAGTTCAAGTATCATTGTTTGAAGTTCAACTAATGGATTAATAAATTATTGATATTCCTCTTCTTCATCATCATCTTCTATATGGAGCCTAATAAGACTCGAAGGTTAATTTTTCCCCTTTTATTGGCACAGTTTCCACCCCAAATTATTAAATGGGGGTTTGGGGGCAAAGCCCCCAAGACGGGGTCAAGGGGTCAACCGACCTTAATTATTTTATAAAGGCATTGAGAGTTATTTTTACTGGGTGAAATTCATCACAAATACGCCATAAAAAAATGTTTTAAGTGAAACCGTGGGCGAAATTCGTCACAAATTTGCACCAAGTTTGTTTTTTTTGGCGAAATTCGCCTGGGTTCGAACCATCTCAACCCGGGTTCGAATTTGGTCTTAAAAAATCAGACCCTGCCCGAAATTCTCGGACCCACAGTCGAAACGGACCCGGACCTCGAACTGGTTCGAATTTATCCTGGTCCGGGGGGGTCAGGGGCCGAACCCGGTAACTTAGGTTCTAACTAATCCTAGCATTAGGGAGTTGAAACAACTCGCAACAAACAAATAACAAGCTGAGCACTAACACTGATTTCCAACATTCCCTAAGTCATTCTTGATGGCACCATTGAATAGGGGGATGCCCAAATATGTAAAGGAAGCTGGTCTATGGAGAAGCCGAGAATAGTGTTAATTCTTCATTTAATGGCTTTTGAAGTGTTAAAGAAGAAAATGTACGATTCTGCTGTATTAATAATTTGTCTCGAGGCATCTAAGTACTCTCCTAATGCTTGTTTGATGTATATAGTTAATTTTTAATATATAATTAATATATTTAATTGTTGCTCAAACAAAGACATACAATTCATTATGTGAGAAATATATCTAAAGTGCTCCATGAAATACATCTTAATGATAACAAACAAGCTTAGATACATGTAATAAAACAACCTCCAACACAATCATTAACATTTGTCTCCATCTAAAACAGTAGTTGCAAGCTAGGCATTGCCAAAGCCAATGGCTTGGTAATCTTTTACTTAACTAAACAAATGCCTCTTGTTGAATTCTACCCTATATAAAGGACTTACTAATTGCCATTTTGGAATATAAAGCATTGCAATTGTGGAATATGAATTGACAAGCTTTCTTAAATATTGAACTATCCCTACAAAACTCCTTCCCTTAATCACAATGAAAGTCTTGGATCTCTTCAAAACAGCTTCTACTTTTACTGAATTCCTAACAGTAGCTGGATCACTGTCTAATAAATTTTGATTTCAGTTACTTCATAGACTTAGGTAATATTTGATCTCAGACTTAGACAACTATTTGGTGTATTTGGTGACTGCCCTTTTAAAAAGTTAACTGAATATTTGCCTATGTAATAAGCGTAATGAATATAAACAACAAAATCTATTTTCTACAATACATGGGTTAAACTCTATTTTATTTGCTCTTTATCTCTATGCTATGGAAATGCCCTTAATTTTATTTGAAAATGTAGTTCTTGTCTTAATATCCAAAATTCTCCTGATTTTTTCAAAAAAATTTAAACTTTTGATTTGCCGATTTTTTCCCCATATGATTTTTGCTGCTATGAGATTCTAAATTACAATGTAATTTTCATTTACACCCTAGGCATCCAACGACACTTTCTAAGAGTGTTGGAGACATGAATTATACATAGGATTGCAAGGTAAATGCCACCTTTATCCCAATAAACTAATCCATATGAATTACAAGCAAGAAAAAATGTGTAACAAATTTTTTACGTTGAATTTAAGAGTGCAATGTATTTAATGCAAAGTTTTAATTTGAAGCAACGTCAATGATATGTAACATGTATGCATTAGTAAGGTATTAATTAATAATAGTTTATGAAATTTAAATAATTTTTCCTTGTTTTCGTGCAAATTATTGATGTTAAAGGCTTGTCAGATGGATAGGTTTATGGATCTTAGAATTATAGTGAGCAATGAAGGGAAGCTCTAAAAGAAGCTACATGCTAAATTTAAATTAAAAGCACAATAAAAAATAGGCTTCTATCATGAGCTTTGAATCCACAATGGGTGAAATAGATTATAAACCATATAGCAAATATTGTATTTGATGATGATACATGAAGAGTAAGACCTATCACCAAAGAGGATAAAAGATAGGTCAAGTGAAAGAAATATTGTAATAGTTGATGGTATTAATTGTAGGGTGCTGAGAACTAAGCAAACGTGATTGGGTGATCCTAGGGGGCATAAAGGTCTCTTTGAGAGTCTTGTGACATCAAAAGCCAATGACCTTAGTTTAGTAGAAAGGAAGCTAGTGATGCATTTCTAGTTGGATCCCTTGGAAAGTAGATAAGGTGTGGTATGAAAGGGGGTACGAAGATACATCTCCATCCATTTGTTAAATCTAGCATCCAATAGACACCTATTTGAATAGCACACAAGAAATATTGAGATGGGGAAGGGGGTAAATCAGTATCTCAGTATTTTACATTCTTTTAAATGCACAAAACCACATTAACAAAAAGTAGAATAATCATCAAGACAAAAACAACAAATTCTCATGGAAAACCCTTTCGAATAAAAAACCACGGCACACAATAGCTTTCATTAACATAAACGGGCACCAACCCAGATTACAAATGTGAGCACCAACCCACAGAGAGCACCAACCCTCTTTGAAGCACCAACTCCGAACACTGAAGCACCAACTCCAGTTTGAGAGCACCAACTCAATAACCAGTAAAATTTATAACACATACAGCACTACACAACACCCCTTAATCTTCACTCAAAGATGCTGCTCAAATCAAAGAATATACTCCACTCCAACCATATGCTAGACTGCAATAATATCCTCAACTGGAATATTCTCCCCCAATAATAAGTCTGGAATATTCAACATTCTCATAGATCACGTTTTTGTCCTGATATAACAAAAGGAAAACTCCAGCTCCTATTCTCTATCATTTCAAGGATCATTTCAGCTCGAAAATATTCACCTCAAATAATCTTCTTCATTGTTAAAAATCTGCAAGTTGAAAGGCCATAATTTTGTGCCTTTTTCACACCTTCACATGTCCAGCTATCACCAGAACACCCGACTCAAAAAAACGCTTAGCAAAAATTACAAAATGAATATTTGCTGTGCTTCCTTTTTAATACAATACGTTGACTCTGTAGCAAGCTTGACTAACTCAAATCAAAGACATCTTTACCCAGAAAATAAATACATGCGCACAGTCTGCCAGGAAAATGCTCAGCTATATCCCAAATTACTAAATCACAGCCCAGCTATATTTTTGACATCGTATTTTTTTATCCTGAAACATGACATAAAAACTGTATCAGAAGTTCCTGACAGCACGCAGAAGATAGCATCCAGCAAAAATTACATATTCTCAGCTCAAGAATGGCACTCACATGTGTCCCAAAAAGGTATGCACGATATCTTTCTTCTTAAAATGCTTCACTCATCTCATACCTGCAAAATTCAGAAATATATTTGATTCATTAATTAATGTAACTTGACAGCTCCTCTATATTTCAATTCCTTTTCATCCTTGTTCAAAATGCTGCTCCAGTCAACAAGAAACACCGCTCAGTCTTATTTTAGAAAGCATCTCTCCCTTTTATTTTATTCAAAAATGCCACCCAGTGCTTCCAATCATCAACACACAGTCGAACAAGAATAAATAACTGCAGAAAAAAATTATGCTACACTATACGTAACGTATGCTCAAGGTGCAATTGCAGCCGACACTCCCATTTTCCTACGAAGGTAAATTCACACCACAAACAATTATCGCTGAATTTAAACAATGAAATGGCACATATAATCTGACTAAGCAAATAAGTAATCAGCCAACCAGCACAAGCAATCACTGAAGAAGCTCAACCAGACAGCTAGGTAGCTCAACCAGACAACCAGGTAGCTCAACTAGACAACCAACCAGCTCAAGCATGTCAAGCGCCTCAACCAAGCAAGCAAGTAGCTCAAACAAAATTTCTATTACTTTGAGAAATCCTCTGAAATTTATACGACCTTGATCATCAAGCTTTGACATCAATGACAACATATTCAACACTAACATATCCACATTCCAATAATTAAAATGGCTAAAAGGAGGGGGTATTTGATTTGGTAGTTCTTGGTGGATCTTGTAAAAATGATGCTTAAAAGTGGCCACATTGTGAAAATAAAGAATCAAGCACCTCTATTAGGAAATGAAAACACTTTCATTGCTTGCTTCCACCATGGAAAGGGAACTCAAATATTTTAGTTGTTTTCCTCCTTTAGCCATGACAAAGCACTTGGATTTGGCTTTCCAACCTAATTTTTCCAACGTTTGCTCAAGTTTCTAGGATGCAAGGATGTGGTTTTTGGGTACAACATGAGGACGACTGCTAAAATAGCTTAACAAAACTAAAAGCAGTAGAAAATTTAAAAAGTAAAACTAAATATGTCATTTTTATATTTGCAATGTCAATCCTCCATATTTTAACTTTTTATGGGCATTTAGCATTGTTTCCCCCCGTTAGTAGCGATTCCCTTCAAATGGAGCAGGCTATGTAGTTTAGATGCAAGCTCCCCCTAGGGCCATTGTAATGAAATAAATTGCACAATGTAATATGATAGGAAATATGTTGTAAATTCTTGAGAATAATAAGCCACTTTGAGGGGGCAAAACTCCAAAAGTCAGCAATAAGAACACAATTCTGTAATGGTAATTGTATATTCAATAATAAAAACAAAGTTACATTATATAGGCAATTACATTACGATGTTTCCAAAAGAAACAAACGTAAACAAAAGTCAGAAATAGAAACTACCTAAACTAACTAAGATGACCATTAAAGAAACATTACATTATTTTAATACCCTCCCTTAAAAGTCATCATTCTAACAATCCTACAAAAGACATTTTGCAGGTCTTTTGGTCATGAATGTATAGAAGGCTGCCCCCTTCTGATCACGAATGCATAGAATTGCAAAATGAGCTTGCTGCTGAGACCCTGCCTGATTCTGCAGAACTGTTGGATATGACCAAGATAACCAAAATCATTCCATCTTGATGTTGGGTAAACTAAACTGTCCCTCCTTGTAGCTAGAGACATTGAGTTTAGCTTTTGAAACTAAAACCATGATTTTGAAGAGAAAATCATCAAACCCTCCAATCTTTGAGAAAAATAGACACGGTTTTTTTCAAAAAAATGGCAAAAACTTTTGTAGACGAGTACTATGACCCAAAACAAACAATTTGCAGATATTGCAAACAAAAACACGACGCAATGCAAACAAAAACATGACGCAATGCAAACAAGGAATACAACGTGGTACTCATAAGTCCTATATGCACAGGGTATAGAGGACTGACCGGAAATATAAAAGGATACTAAAGTGAATGAGCAGAAAGTAAAATAAGCTACTTGTGACTAACAGAGAATACAAATAAGACGAAAAGCAATTAGTCTAAAAACCAAAGAAGGAAGAGAATCCCTTCGAAGGAAACTCTTGATACGCCACTTTGATCCATTCCTCAAATCTACACACACGATGATGAGGAAATGTTGTGGCTTTTTGTTTTAGAGGCTTGCCAAAGTTAGACCCTCGTTTGGGTATTTCCACCTCCACGGACAGCCAAGATAGACATGATCAATAATCCAATAAACGATAATGGACGCAAGAAGAAATGATAAAGATACTAAGATATGCTTGCTCAAATCAAAGTGAGTCAGTGCAAGGTAAAAGATGACTCCCCTTCAAAGCTAAAAAGCTGAAGCTTGTTGGGATGAAGGGGAGTATGTGCCGGTGTGCAACGAAAGGCGGTAAAGTAATGATGCAAGGTGACCAAAAAGCTTTGAAAGTTGTCCAAATGATGAAGAAATTCGTGAGAGAAACCAAGAAGCTGTAATGTCCCCTTATTCGTGAGCATTAGAGTTTTTGGGATTAGCCTATTATTTTGACCCTCATAGGCTGATGAGTTTGGATAGAGGGTCTCTTGAGGCTTGTATCGTCTGTAGAGTTCAGTAGTTTCTAGTTCTGGCTTTGGTTTCGTATTTCTAGGGCTTTGTTTGCCATACTATTTATAGTAAGTTAGAGGTTGATCGACAAGGACCCTTTCTATTTTTAGTAAGGCAATCCTATGAATAGGGGATGCAGTGGGTGACTCCTTGGTTTCGACGTTTCATCAAAATAATGAGTATTTAACGAGTTATTAATATTTTAATGGCCTTAATGATGTTTTAATTATTCAAGTTATATTATAAAGTTATAAATTGACTTTATAATAAAGTGGGGGCCATGTTGAGGGTAATGAGTAATTAATACTCATTACAAAAAGTAGTTTTTATTAATGACATAATATAAGGTCAACAAATGCAAATATTGCAATCATTAAAGAGCCTTGCTAATGAAGATTCATGGTGGAAATATTATAAAAAGCCTTGGAGTGAAATCGAACTCATTGATGACTTGTGCATTTTGGATTTTTGTTGATTTGGTTGAGAGTTGGAGACTAGGGTTTGAGTCTCAGGCTTGAAGAATTGTAAATTCTTCCAAGTTTAACAGCGTAGTGAATTGGTGAAACACCCAACTAATTGTCCCAGGTGTTTGTCTTATTAGAGGCCAAGATTGAATTAATTGGTTGAAGAATTGGTGCTTAGTAGTTTCAGATATCTCTATCATTGTTGGAGTGATCAATCAGAGACATTCTCAAGGGTAGAAGATTGAGTTTATTGCAGATCATAGTCTTAATAAGGACTTGCATTTGGAGTTATAAGTGGCCGTAAGTCATAAAGAGGCAGCGACATCAATTTAATAGGCAATGATTTAAATAAAAGAGCTAACGTTTAGTATTAGTGAGGTTCGTTTCGAATTGTGGGAGCCTTCAATTAATTTTTTCAAGCTTTGGTGTCAGCTAATAGACATTTCCAGAAAGCAATGATTCAATTTGGGGTGCTAAATATTTCATGCGATCAGCTACAAGTTCTTTACTATAGTTTTCAAATAGATTTCATATGCATTAAATTTGAGCATTGTAATCTGATTTCTTAGAATTTGTAATTAGTTAATCAAATATCAGTATTACAGTTTGAATGAGAAGGATTGAAACTAGCTTGCATGCCAAGTGTTTGTGAAAATGTCCATTGGCTGTAGATGCACATTTTACATGTAAAAATCATATGTATGCATTCAAAAAGACAAAAAGGATTGCATTTGCATTTCACTTTTTTGCCTAGATATCTTAGTAATCATTTGCAAGGATTAAAACTTCATTTGAAACCATTCCAAGCAAGCAAAAACAATCTAACAACAAAAGACAACAAGATAGAGGTTTAATGACAGCTATTTGACAATATTCCTTGAGTTTGAAATCAACAAGTAAGATCACATTTCTGCAAGGGTGAAGTTAGAACTTGTTGGGGTTCTTATAGTGGTATCAAAGCGGTTTCCTGCCATCCTATTGGGGCTGGAAATCATTCACACGTTTGATTTTGAGTAACTAGCACTCTTGCAATTGTTTTAGTTATGAAAATATCCGGGAAATCAATTAAATAGGGAAATCAGTTGAATAGCATGATTATTTCTAGGAGACAGTCAAATGCCATAATGAAAAACTTGGAGAAGATTAAGCAAAATAAAAGAAGAATGGATGAATTGCTTTCAAACCCGACAAAACAAAAAAGAAGAGAAACAAGAGGTCACTACAGGTGAGGCATCTAGAAATCTTTATAATGAATTTTCAGCAGCTAGTGACTAACATGCAGTTGATCCCATGGGAATTAGAAAACAGATTTACGTTAAGTAAGATGTTGGGCACACGACACTTCATGATGACTTTCAGATTGAGGGGAATGTTGGTACTTTCATCGCTCAAGAAGTTGTTATCAGTCATGATTACAGTTCTGATTTCTATGACAACGGTGAGTTGTGTTTGCATCAATGAGATGACAGAGATTTCACATGTGGATGATGTTAGTACTCAAGATTTGGGTACTAATGATGCAATTTATGATGAAAATTCATGCTACTGTGAGTCTGATTTTTCATATCAGACCTTAGAGAATGAATCAAAAAATTCATTTATTAGCTTTGTGTCCCAGGATCATGCCATAGATGGACATACATTTACCATGGAAGAAGTATGCGAAGATACTTTTGGAACAACTTCTACAATGTCTTTTGAGCCATCTTTTGAGGTACATAGAAGCAGTACCTTGGTTGATGTGTGCACTAGTGATAGCACACTTGATGTTGTTGATCATGAGGTGAGCAGTGCAGATACAACTTCATACCACTGTGTAGACTTGACTCAGAGAGCTTGCATGGGAGTTATGGATTTCAGAGACATCATTTGGTTGGGCAACTCATAGTAACGAGAATCGCCATTGAATCGTCGGAATCGCCGGTTCGGCTATTCGGTTCATCGTGGCCAATTTTATTGGAGCTGGTGAATCAGATCGGCGGTTTTTTGGCATGAATTGCCTGAATCGCCGATTCAGGCAAAAAATCACCTGAATCACTTGTGTGAACCGGCATGAATCGGCCGCGCGGCTTCAAGTGAAGTGAAGTCAAAAAAATTAAAAAATACTTATGTTTTTTATCTTTTTTTGTGTCTTTCCTCTTTGTTATAACCCTAAAGTTGGTTTGTACAAATAGAAAATGTTCAAATAACAAATGTTCATGGCAAGGTGCGATTTGGAAAGATATGTCTCTTAACGACCAATGGATGCAACTATCCAATACTGATAGACATACTTTTCATGGATCTTCATCTTACATACATTTATGATTTGATGTCTTCTGGAGCTGAAAAATAAATCTCGATGCCTTTATAAAATAATTAAAGTCGATTGAGCTTTTGGGGGCAAGGAGCGCACAAGAGGCGCTGCCCCTTGACCCCGTCTTGGGGGTTTTGCCCCCAAACCCCCATTTAATAATTTGGGGCGGAAACTGGGCCGATAAAAGTGGGGAAAAATTAACATTCGAGTCTTATTAGGCTCCATATAGAAGATGATGATGATGAAGAAGAAGAATATCAATAAATTATTAATCCATTAGTTGAACTTCAGACAATGATACTTGAACTGATGTTATGATTTAATTTTAATGTCTTGATTCTTGGATCTTTGATGTTGAACTTGCACTTGAAGTATTCACGATGCTATGATTACAAGTGTTTTTGTTGTTTAAATGTTTTTATGATACTATGTGACATTCTAATCTTAACTCATGCTTCTAGGCTGCATAAATATGTAACGTATGTGATGGATTTATCATTTATGTTCCTTGTTTATGTATGTTAGCTTCTATTTGATGATGTTATAGTGTGTTTAAGTTATATTCAATAAAGGGTGCATGAAATAAGTTTTAAATTGTTAAAATCTCTAAATTTCAAGGGTTTTTAAAATTTGCCGATTCATGGCCGATTCGCGATTCGATTCGGCCTTGCCGATTCCGATCCCCGTTACTTTGGTTTGGATAGAGGGTCTCTTGAGGCTTGTATTGTCTTTAGAGTTAAGTGGTTTCCAGTTCTGGCTTTGGTTTGGTATTTCCAAGGCTCTGTTTGCCATACTTACTATTTATAGTAAGTTAGATTTTGATCAAGAAGGACCCTTTCTATTTTTAGTAAGGCAGTCATATAGACAGAGGATGCAGTGGTTGACTCCCTAGTTCTGACGGTTCATCAATATAATGAGTATTTAATGAGTTATTAATATTTTTATGACCTTAATGATGTTTAATTATTTAAGTTATATTATAAAGTTATAAATTGACTTTATAATAAAGTGGGGGCCATGTTGAGGGTAACGAGTAATTAATACTCATTAAAAAAGTACTCTTTATTAATGATATAATATAAGGTCAACAAATGCATATCAAAATCATTAAAGAGCCTTGCTAATGAAGATTCATGGTGGAAATATTATAAAAAGCCTTGGAGTGAAATCAAACTCATTGTTGACTTGTGCATTTTGGCTTTTTGTTGATTTGGTTGAGAGTTGGAGATTAGGGTTTGAGTCTCAGGCTTGAAGAATTGTAAATTCTTCCAAGTTTAACAGCACAGTGAATTGGTGAAACACCCAACTAATTGTGCCAGGCGTTGGTCTTATACAGAGGCCAAGATTGAATTAATTGGTTGAAGAATTGGTGCTTAGTGGTTTTAGATATTTCTATCATTGTTGCAGAGATCAATTATTAGCAGCTCCATTTCATCTCAGAGAGCTTCTCAAGGGCAGAAGATTGAGTTTATTGCAAACCATAGTTTTAATAAGGACCTCCGTTTGGAGTTTATAAGTGGCCGCAGGTCATAAAGAGGCACCGGCATCCCTTTAATAGGCAGCGATTTAAATAAAAGGGCCAGCGTTTAGTATTAGTGAGTCTCGTTTGAATGAGAAGGATTGAAACTAGCTTGCATGCCAAGTGTTTGTGAAAATGTCCATTTGCTGTAGATGCACATTTTACATGTAAAAATCATGTATGCATTCAAAAAGACACAAAGGATTGCATTTGCATTTTAGTTCTTTGCCTAGATATCTTAGTAACCGTTTGCGAGCATTTAAACTTCATTTGAAACCATTCCAAACAAGGAAAAACAATCTGAAAACAACTCTTTGACTATATTCCTTGAGTTTGAAATCAACAAGTAAGATCGCATTTTAGCAAGGGTGAAGTTAGAACCTGTTGGGGTTCTTACAAAAGCTATTTGAATAACTAAGAAGGCTGAATATGGAGACAAAAGGGTGGTTTTGCCCAAATGATTCCCGACGTTGATGGCCTTCCAAGGGAGGTGTTACAGTGCTAGGGACAAGTGTAACGCTCCAACGAAAAACTTTGGTCTGCAGATTAGTGGGATGAGTGCACACTACACATACGTCTTGGTAGTGTGTATGTGTCCTGAATCAAAACAATCCACATGGTTGGGAATTTGGACAAAAAGTAGTGATTAGGGAAGCAGGATGAAGTGGAAGCTTAAGTGGAGATTTGATATGGCCAAAGCGGAGGCACCATGTGACATGGAATTACATGGGGTGAAATTTGCGACATTACACAAGGTATGGACTGGATCCTACATCTTATCACTAGGCTCTCACAACAATATGGGACATTGAAATAGTACACTCTTCTTGTGTGGTTCCATGGAGGTTCGTACTAAGAATTACAAGGCAACTGTCAGCTTGTGTGCCCACGTGGCAATGCTTCCTTCAATATTTGACTTTGCATTATTGTTGTAGATTCATTGGACTCCCAATAAGACACAAAACTATAAACCAAACCCATCTACACACATATCACAAACATAACACAATAAGTGATCCATTGTAAAAAGTTCAAACAATTAAAACAGACCATGAAGAAGGAAAATCTTTTTGGATGATGCACGATTGCTTGAGCCTTAGGATGCCAGTACATCAAGATCCCTATTTTTATTGGCATCTACACTAGCCAGTCTTTCTAGTTAGAGGAGCTTCTTCAAGACATATAACCTAATTGAGATAAGACATTATGTATAGATGGAAGAATGGTAAAAGCTTGGTTAGTTAAGAGTAATATCATATACCTCAAAGATCACACACTTCAAAACAAGGTCCCTCTTATTTAGAAGCACTTAAACATGGGTATGCATCCTCTTCTACAAATTATACATTTTAAATAGAAGTTGTGCAAGAGTAATGTCCTCTTTTTTTGGCCTTTCTAGTATATTTGGAAACTCCATCTTTCATGTAGAGAGAGCATCAACCTTTTTGGGATAGAATTTTGGTAGTGGCAGTGAATTCAGGAAATTAATGGAAGTTCCATGATACTTTACGAATGCAATTTAGACATTTTGGGAGCATTCCACATTTCTTGGAGAATTCTGCCATTTTTAGGGAAGTGCCAATAGTCACGAAGATTGATATCCTACTAACATAAGGTTATGTTGGCACGAACAAATTCATAATCGGCCTATTTTAGTATTTTCAATGATTTGGTGGTTGTGCAGAAATATAATTATTGTGACTCATGGTTTAGAAGTAAATTAAAAATAAAAGTCACTTTATAAGGAGATAAAACATTATTTTTCTAGAAAGTTGTGGCTATAAAAATATAACTTCTAGAAAGATCCCAAAAGGGGTTATAAAAGGAGGGTGTGAGGAGACGTTGACATATTCTTGGTACTTTCATTTTTTTGAAAACGCCAATTGTGGAGGTTGAGAAGGTTTGTTCAACAATAAGTTATAACCCTAGGATGAAAATCCTAAGGTGAAGATTGGGTTTGGGGAATGTCTTTCTCACTAGTCAATATAGAGGTGGATTCACACAGTATTCATAGATGTATGGAAAGATTGAAGATTGATGAATTTGTGTTGGAGCATTGAGATGATTTTACAGATTCATGATTATTTGCTAGAGAAGAACTAGGAAGAAATTTTATTTGAAGATATGTCAGAAAATAATGTATTTATTAATTTTCTTGAAGAACCTTGGCATAAGATTTGAATGGTTTGAGGCTCTACTAGCTAGGGTTTATACAAGCATATTTCTAGCTGCCTCATTTGGTGTCTTGCTGGCTGCTCCATTTTATGATGATATTTATTCCCTAGTCAAGCCACTTCACCTTGAAGAAGTTTCTTTGCATGAGATAAGATACCGTGTGAGGATTTAGAAATGGAGAAGTGTGTAAGGAGAGGGTACCTGCCTTTAGTTAGAGTTTTCAGCAGCTATAGTACTGTCCACCCAGCTATAGGCTAAGTTGCTGAATTGTCCAGTTTAACTGCCGATTCCAGTATGGAATCTTAGTAATTAATTATTAATGTTGCATTTATTTATCTTTCAATTCAAATTGTTATATATTTTAATAGTAACATTATATTATATATAACTGTTTACTTTTATATTTATTATTTCTAGTTATAATATTAATTTATTATTTCTAGTTATAATATTAATTTATTAAATTGTATATGAAATAATTAATATTATAAGTACACTATTTTCTTAATTATTGCTTTTAGGCTTCAAATATGTATATATTTACGATTTTTATACATATTTTTGTACAAACATATCTAAACGTACCCAATCCCTTAAAAAAAAATTATGTCATATCCGCGTACTGTATCCACGTACCTGTATCTGTATCTGTACCTGATTCGGCAACTTAGGCTATGGGTAATCTTTGGTTACAAATGTGGGTCACTGTTATTTTGGAAAGGTTTAAAAGTGCTGAGACAGTTGTAAAAGGGGTTTCGGTTGTTGAAGAACATAAACCAAATTTATATGCAGCTATATAATCAAGCTTATACAGTCTTTAATACAAATGTGAAGGAGAATTAAAGATAGATTTATAGATCCTATTTGCCACAATGAAGCAATCAGCATCAACACTTAGTTAGATTTAACCATCAAGCAATCTTCTCAAGAAACATTGATCCTTATACAAAGAAAAAAAACATAATCCAACAATCTAATAAATAGATCCAACTTCTATGGGAAAACATAAGAAGACAATAACACTAAGTTCCCCCATCAAGTATGCCAACCCCTAGGTGGGGCCAAGAGGTCGAATGACCGAGTGTTCATTCCGTGCTCTTGGGCTTGATTGGAAAGGAGAAATACGAGATAAATATGGATACATCCTAAAGGGATATCCATAGACGCCTGGGAAGAGATAAAGTCTCTCCCAAGGATTATAAAGATGGATACATACTAAAGGGATATCCATAGAGGCTTGGGAAGAGAGAAAGTCCCTCCCAAGGATTATAGAGATGGATACATCCTAAAGGGATATCCATAGAGGCCTGGGAAGAGATAAAGTCTCTCCCAAGGATTATAGGGATGGATACGTCCTAAAGGGATATCCATAGAGGCCTTGGAAGAGATAAAATCTCTCCCAAGAATTATTGAGATGGATACATCCTAAAGGGATATCCATAAAGGCCTGGGAAGAGATAAAGTCTCTCAAATATTATAAAGATGGATATATCCTAAAGGGATATCCATAGAGGCCTAGGAAGAGATCAAATCTCTCCCAAGGATTATAGAGATGGATACATCCTAAAGGGATATCCATAGAGCCCCGGGAAGAGATAAAGTTTCTCCAAAGGATTATAGAGATGGATACATCCTGAAGGGATATCAATAAAGGCCTAGGAAGAGATAAAGTCTTTCCTAAGGATTATAAGGGGATATACCAAGTATAAAGGATATCCATAAGGCCTTAGAAGGAGAAAGTCATATAAGATGGTATCATAGCTTGATGATTATTCTAGAGTGGTCCTCTTTGAAGAGCATGGAAACTGATTATGAACTCTCCCTAAGGATTAGGATTATTCATCAAAACTCATCACGGAACGACACAATACTTAACAAAGGAGAAGGAAAGTACTACAATACATTAAGATAAGTTCCATCTTTGGATTATTCTTACTATTTTAAATTGAATATTATGGTTTTCAAAAATTTAAAACTTTATATTTGTAAATATAATGCGGTTCTAATCTCAAGTTAAAATTACCTTTCCAGGGTTGTTGGATTGGATATTGGAGACACATTTGCATCAAAGGTTCACATTGCTTGAGGACATGCAATTTTGGGAAGGGCGGACTGTAATGCCCCTTTTCTAGAATAGAATTAAATAATAAATAATAATATAATTTATTATTAAATTAATTATATATAATAATGATAGAATATAATTGATATAGTATAATATAATATGAATATAATAATACTATAAATATAATCCATTATTAAATATTAATCAAATAATAATATTATTAAATATAAAATAAATAAATATTAATAAAATATATAATACAATATAATAAAATAATCAAATAAATGAAATAATAAACACTTATGTATCGACTTATAATTTTGATTGATATATATATATCGTCATATAATACTAAGGGATATTACATATTCATATAAGTACATAATTAATTATGTTAATCAGTACTTAATTCTTATTTATATTTAATTAATATTAATCAATACTCAATATTAATATACATTATACATTAATGAACATTTACTTTAAAAATATATAAACTGATTATTCAACAAAATGTATGTTCGAAGTCATCGATACCTCAATGGAGGCAAAGCCATCGTATTTGGCATTAAAACGTCTGTGGGATAATGCCACGTTGGAGTCAAATTGGTCGGCAAGATTGACCCAGACAGCGACATGTAAGAAGAACCAGTATTTTGAATGCTATCGAAAGGCCTAATTACGTAGATAGTAATGAGAAACAAAGAGAATAGCAATCGACACCTTGCGGATAGCTAGGTTTCATTCTATCGTCAATCATAATCAAACTGATATCATTACGAAAAGACATATCAGTCGTGGGCAAATATAACAATTTTATACTGATCATGTAAGAAAGCTGGTGGAAAGGTGCGGTTACCACAAAGAGTGTAAATCTGATCGATAACCAAAATAGTAATGAAAGGGTGTGATTAATAAATAAAAGACACATCCTTTACCACCTGACTTATCATCCCAAAAACACACGATATAAAAGGGCACTCTCCATTATTCAATTGGGGGATCATAGAACCAACAGTATACATTCAGTAATTCAATTATTCACAGAACAATTTATATCACCTAAGTCAGCAATAATATTGTTCAAACAACTGTCTTAAGATACAATCAGCAAACATGTTAGTTTCTAGCTATTAATATTCAATAATTGTTCAATAGATTCTTCAGATTCAGGAAAGATATTTATATCAGACAACAAAAGATACCCAAAGTCGTTATAGACCAATCAACACCAATCATATCAAGCAGACTGAGACTTTTATCTCATAAGATACTCAGATCAACATAGGACACGGTCATCGAATAGAATTAATAGTTAGATTCTCAGGCAGATTAGTTGGGGATCACTTACATAAATACCCAAAGAGATATCGGAGACAATAGTTATATATTTGTTTCATTATAATTCACAAAATTGGTTAACACAAGAATAAAGTCATACTATCTCCATACTACTCTTATGGTGGAAATCAACATTCCAAAGCAATTATATTATATGTGATACATATCAGCATATTCACTGTTGAAATTGCATTCCATCATTTTCTACTAAGTTGGGGATTATAAAATCATAGCCGGTTGCAAATCTCTAAATTCGTTTAGAGTATGAATTGAAAGAAATAAACTTCTCGTGAATTGGATTACAAGGAAATTGTCCTCTATTACTTGACATAGCTGGCAAGAGGGACATTACAAAATATGCATTCTACATAATGCTGTTTAGATTTCCATAACATTGATTGAATACTTTATAGTTCCAGTATTTGTGATGGGGTTATACTCAAACCAGCATCATTTGCAGACTTTGTTAGCTTCACATTGAGGTCAGAAATTGAGTTTTACAGCATTACATGTATTTCTGATTTTATATCAGCATTTCCTAGTATTTATTGTAAGTTTATAAGTTAGTCTCTTGAAGGTGCTAACTGTTTGACAAAATTTCCCAATGAAATTCAATGCATGACAAGTTGTTTGTGAAATTGTCTAAGATTATTATTTATTGTGCAGCTATTCTTGATCTTCAATTCAGAAGTATTGAATACTACAATGTTCCATCAACTGTTTAATGGAACGTCTATATGCTTAAGTTAAAGCATCTACAAGTTTTTAAAATTTTGAGTAGGGACATTGCAATGACCCAATTATTAAAGTTCTAGTTTTTAATTTGGCCAATTAAAATCAAGGCATATAATATGGCCAAGCAAAAATTAAGAGTTATGTAATATAGCCAATAGGATTATGAATTTTATAAATTAGGACTTCCTTCTTTTATTCACAAGGTGGAATAAGGTGAAGAATGAGAAGATGATAGAGTGAACACATGTTATCATGGTGTTTGCGTTATTGGAATACAAATTAATAGTATTTGGTTTGTATTTATATGGATTTCTTATATAGATATAATATTGGGTCCTTTTCTAATAGGTCTAATTCTTTTACTTTTTGGCATGGCATGAGAATCCATGCTCCATTCAAATTTAGTTTTGGGACTTTTCTAAGATGGTATAAGGCAAGCTTTTTTCAAGAATCATTGAAAAAAAATAGATTTTGTAGAGCTAAGTTACCGGTTCTTCTATTTAGGCCCAGGTCTTGGTACTGGTACAGTTCAGGTACTGGTTCTTCACACAATGAATCTGCCCACATAGGAAGTACCCGAGAGCGGTACCCAAGCAAATATACCAAAATATGTGCATGCATATGAAATAAAATATGCATAACTTTTAAATTCTCATAAAATCTTTGTATTAATGTACCGAGTGAATCTCTATATTAAGCCTTTTAATACTTAGAAGCAAAATATGAAGTACCCGAGACTGTGTGTGATGCTTCTGATGAAGAAAATATGACTATTAAATGTCATTGAGTTGTCATTGTGTAATGACATTTTGAGACTTGAGTATTTTTTATTTTTGCGTGTGCGGATGAACCCGAAGCCATACCCAAGGGAAGTATTTTTTGCTGCACCTGCGTATCAGAACCACATACCCTAATCAGCAACTTATTTATAGAGTGACAAAATCAATTCTTGAGGCACCATATTGACTTTCTTTTCAATTTTGTTTGGTCAAACCCTTGTTTTTCACCTATTCTCCTACTCTGTTCAGTTTTTGTTAAAATTACTCTTTATAAGTAGACATTGATTTTGTGTATGTTGAAAATCAATCAAGAGCGTCTTTTTTGAGGGTTATTATAGATATTTTTTCAAAATCTATATTTTTTGAAAAGAAATCATTTTGAGGGATTTTAATTTTAATATAAACAATTGCTATTTTGGGCAAAAGAGGGAAAATATCAGTTTTAACGGTTTTTCCATGGCTCCCTATACCAATTTCTGGAAAAACACTTTCAATTATCATACATTTGAGACTCCAAAACCAAAGTTAGGTGCTTGCTCCAGATACCTTGACAATCCACTCCTTGCCCTATCCTATTTCTTACCCTTTAGACCTCCTACCTTGCTTGCCAAGGCTTGATTTTGGTGGCCTTGGCCAACCCAAACATGGCTAGGATTTAACATAGGGCTGTGATGAGTGTCATTGGACACTTCATTTTAAGGTGCAATGTTCTTTTACAGTGCCAACCAGCCCTTTTAGGGTGCAACAAAATTCCTTTTTATTTAGTTCATGTACTTAAAACACAGTTCACTGCTGTAAATCTTTCAAGGACATGACCATAGACTTAGCCATTGTCCAGCCCTTTTAGGCCATTTTCACTTCGAAAAGGAAAACACTCTTTTCTTATTAGTGGACCTTTTTTTCTGAAATCTAAATAATATTTTTTGGAAATGTTGTGTATAGACTACTTGTTAAATACTAGTGGGTGGGCTAAGTTTGATTGGAGGTCACACCCCCAAAAGAAGAATTTTTGATATTTTGTTTCTCTAGTTTACTAGTGACAGCTTCAAAATTCTGGAGGCCATGTCTCTTTGGTTAGAGCTTCTTCTTTGGTGCTGTTTTTGGAAGTACATATTTTCTTGGGAAGAATCTAGATTTTCCATCAAGTCAACTGTATATTGTAGTGGAAGTAGAAAATTTCTATTTTACATTTTCAACAAACTTTGTAAATAGACAAAAAATGTTATTTTCTGCATCATAAGGAGTTTTGGGGCGGCAAATATGTTGTAATTGCACTATTCTGTAAGTGCCAAATTTAGGTAGTGTGAATCTTTATAAGGCTATTCTAAGTGCCCTTCTTTTTTTGAGTGGAACACCAAATGCCCCTTATTTTTATTAGTGTGCATTGATATTTGCTTATGAAATGGCATAGTACTTTCTTCCAATAATATTGGATGGAGCAAGCTAATGCTCATTAAGATCCCACGTTGAGACCTATTTTAGTCAACATGGTCTCTATCCCTATCTTCTTACACAAGTCCACAACAAACTGATTTTAAAAAGCGAACCAAGTAGCTTGATAATTGTGATATTTTTATGTTCATATATGTATGTCAGTTTCCATGGAATTTCAATTATCGAATGCCCTTATATTGCTTAAACAAGTGACAGCTTGCCATTGTCACTTGCCATCTGCTAATGCTTTTTTCAATGACAACCTTGTTTTACCCAACAATGCTATGGTTATGATGATGATGACATAGAGCATGAGAAATTATGTAATTCCATCAAACTTGTCAACTTGTGATGCAATTTTTGATGTGCCTTTTGACATTTTCTTTTTGTAGGGTTGTTCTCCATCAAAGAGACCTTTTTGAAGTTCTTGTTTGTGCAACATTGGTCACCTTTTTGTTGAATCTCGTACCGATGGTTATCCTCACTTCTTGGAGAACATTTCTTTGCTATTCAATTGAATTTTCATTTGGATTCTCCTACAACTTTATCAACTTTTTGGGATTCCTATCTTTGTGGCATTTGTTGTCTTTTTGAAGAATTTGAGCTTCATGATTGCTCTCATTCTTTGGAGGACTTGTTTAGAGTTGCCACTAGTGCTTTTGAAACTTCAACTATTCCACTTTGTGATTTGTCTTGTCTTTGGAATCCTCTTTTAGTGGATGTATTGAAGGTACTTGTTATGAATTCTCTTTTTGATCTACCTTCGCTTGTGTGTTGGTATGTGGCGACTAATCATGCTATACTGTACACTCTTTGCAATTTGTGGGGTTCAGGGCAATTCGTCAAGCATTTCCCTAGGTTAGCGCGCCAAGCTTGGTTAATTCATCAAGTATTTCCCTAGGTTAACTTGTCAAGCATTTTTAGGGTTATTTGGTTAACGGACATCGGTAAACTGCCTAAAAGGCTTATAAATATGTGGTGGTGTAATGTGAAATGATCAAACTGTAATTTGCTCTTCGTTGGATAATAAAATTAATGGACGACTGTTTCTCTGATGGATGTAGCCCATATTGGGTGAACAACGTTAAATCTCTGTGTTATTTGTTTTTTTGTCTTCTCTATTTCTGCATTATCTTAATATTGTTTATTGCTCATATCTGCCTAAACCTTAACAAATGGTATCAGAGCGGTGTATACTTTAGTGATTTGGTAGGAAATTTTAGATTCGAGTGGGAGCAATGGCAGAGGAAGGTAGGCTTAAGGTTGATAAGTTCAACGGCCAAAACTACCAACTATGGGAGACGCAAATGGAAGATTATCTATATCAGAAGGATCTTTACCTATTATTGGGTGGAAAAGCAAAGAAGGCGCCGACTATGTTAGATGAACAATGGGAGGTTCTTGATAGGAAGGCACTAGGAGCAATACAATTGTGCCTGACATCCTAGGTGATTTTCAATATAGAAAAATAAACAATGGAGGGTCTAATGTAGGCATTAGATAAACTGTATGAGAAACCCTCGGCCTCAAATAAGGTATTTCTTATGAAATGTTTATTTAATATGAAGATGCCAGAAGGTGGGTTTGTTACTGATCATTTAAATGAGTTTAACGTGGTTACTAGTCAGCTAAGTTCTGTAAAAGTAAATTTCGATGATGAGGTTAGGGCTTTGTTGATTTTATGCTCATTGCCTGAAAGCTGGAATGACTTGGTCATGGCTATAAGTAACCCTGTCTCTGGTTCAAACACTTTAAAGTTTGATGATGTTGTTGGTGTTATCCTTAGTGAGGAAATGTGACGGAAAAGCACAGGTGAGACATCAGGTAATGCTTTGATTGTTGAGAACAGGGGACGACATAGGGAAATAGGAAAGATCCTAGGTAATTGTGGGAAATCTAGGAAGGGCAGATCCAAATCTAGGGTAAATGTGGAGTGCTGGCATTATGGAAAGAAAGGACATCTGAAGAAAGATTGTTGGTCTCGAAAGGGAAAACAAGGAGATGGATAACAAGAAAAATAACAAAGAAGCAAATGTAGCAGTTGATGTTTTACAAGATGTTTGACTCTTTGGATAATATTACTGATTCTTGGGTGTTAGATTCTAGGGTCTTTTTTTCATGCCACACCCCATAGAAAATATTTAGAAAATATTTTTTAGACTATGTTCAAGGTGATTTTGGACAGGTTTATTTAGGTGATGATACACAATGCAAAATTGTTGGAAAGGGAAACTTACAGATAAAATTACCAAATGGTAATCAATGGTTGCTGAAAGAGGTGAGAAATGTTCTTGATTTGAGAATAAATTTAATATCAACAGGACAACTAGGAAGTGATGGTTGCATAGTCATATTCATAGACTATTCATGGAAGGTTACTAAAGGTTCACTGGTAATAACAAAAGAGGCAAAGGTAGGTACAATGTATTTATGTACTGGTAATAGTGATTATTCTATTTCCCTAGCTTCCATACGAATGGATACAACTCTATGGCACAATTGACTTGGGCACATGAGTGAGAAGGGAATGAAGCTTCTCCATTCAAAGAATTTATTGCCAGGTTTGAAACAAGTTGATTTGGATTTTGTGAAAAGTGTGTTTATGAAAAACTAAAGAGGGTCCGATTTTTAGAGTTGGGAAGGAAAAGAAAAGTGAAAAGCTAGAGTTTGTGCATTCTGATGTATGGGGACCAGCCTAGGTACCATCTCTTGGTGTGTCTTATTATTATGTTACTTTTATTGATGATGCAACTAGGAAAACTTGAGTTTATATCATTCCCAAAAAATTTGATGTATTTGAAGTCTTTAAGAAATGGAAAGTTTTGGTTGAGAATGAGATAGGAAACGAGCTTAAGTGTCTCAGATCAGAGAATGGAGGTGAGTACTGTAGCAGAGAGTTTGATAGTTATTGTTCATATCATGGGATTTGTATACAAAAGACAGTTACTAGAACCCCACAATAAAATGATGTGTTTGAAAGGATGAGAAAAACTATCATGGAGCGTGCAAGGAGCATGAGATTGCATGCAGGATTGCCTTTGCAGTTTTGGGCAAATGCTGTAGATAATGTTGTTTACTTGATAAACAGAGGGCCTTCAAGTTCCTTGGATGGTGGAATTCCAAAGGAGGCATGGATAGGCAAAATGGTAAACTACTCATCTCTGAAAACTTTTGGTTGTGAAGCATTTGTCGATATTGATATAGAAAATCGATCAAAGCTTGAGGCAAAATGAAATAAATGTACTTTCATTGGATGTGGAGTTAAGGATTTTGGTTATCTTTTGTGGAATTTTGAGAATCACAAAATCATTAGGAGTAGAGATGTCATCTTTAATGAAAAAGCCATGTACAAGGATCAGATGCAGGGCAAGAAGCAAGAAGAGGAATACACAGAACGCATGGTGCTTGATGAAATCCCAGTAAATGTAGCACCAACAGTGCCAAAAAATATTGAACAACCAGAACCACAACAAGTTCCTCACACTCCAATAAGATCTTCTAGGATAAGTAGACCTCCTAAACAATATTCTTCTTCTTTATTTTATGTTTTTTTGACTGATTCTAATTAACCACAAAGTTATGCAGAAGCAATGCAGGTTGAAACCAGGAAAAAGTGGGAGAAAGGAATGAAAGAGGAGATGGATTCCTTGATACAAAATCAAACTTGAGAGTTAGTTGAATTTCCTGAAGGTAAAAGAGCATTGCCTAACAAATGGGTTTACAGGTTAAACGAAAAACATGGAGGCAAGAAAAGATAAAAGGCTAGACTTGTGGTCAAAGGTTTTGCATAGAAAAAGGTATTGATTTTGATGAGATATTTTCTTTTTTTGTTAAAATGACTTCAATTCGAACTATTCTACACAAAAGATTTGCATCTAGAACAATTAGATGTCAAGACGACTTTTCTCCATGGAGATTTGGAGATGTATATGCAATAGCCACAAGGATATGAGGTTAAAGGTAAGGAAAATTTAGTGTGCAGGTTGAAGAAGAGCTTGTATGGACTAAAACAAGCACCCCAACAATGGTATTTGAAATTTGATAGTTTTATGGCTGAACAAGGTTACAACAAATGTCATTCTCATCATTGTGTTTATTTAAAGAGATTGGATAATGGTAGCTATATTAGGCTTGTTGCCAGGTCTAATATTCAATATATAAACGACCTTAAACAAAAATTAGCATAGTCATTTGCTACGAAGGATTTGGGCGCAACAAAATAAATCCTTGGTATGAGAATAACTAGGGATAGGAAAAACCACACATTGACATTGTCTCAGAGTGATTACATAGAAAAGGTGTTGAACAAATTTTAGATGCAAGATGCAAAACCTGTTAGTAAACCTTTGTCTAGTCATTTTAAATTGTCCAAAGAAATGAGCCCCAAGACACAAGAGGAGATGGTTTACATGTCTAAGGTTCTATTCTCTTGAGCAGTTGACAGATTGTTGAATGCCTTGGTGTGTACAAGGCTAGATATTGCACATGCAGTGGGAGTTGTGAGTAGGTATATGATTAATTCTGGAAAAGAGCATTGGAATGGAGTAAAGTGGATTCTCTGGTATTTGAGAGGTACAACTTAGTCTTTATGTTTTGGAGGCTTCCATTCCACTTTACAAGGCTATGTTGATTCAGATTTAGCATGAGATATTGATAGCAAGAGGAGCACTACAGGGTATGGTTTTACTGTAGGTGGCACAACGCTCAACTAGGTTTCTCGATTGCAAAAGGTTATAGCACTCTCAACCATAGAAGAAGAATATGTTGCTGCTACAGAGGCTAGTAAGGAGATGATTTGGTTGCAAAGATTTATGGAGGAATTGGACAAGACACAAGAGCATAACAAGAGCATAACAGGTTGTATAGTGATAGTCAGAGTGTGATTCATCTTGCAAAGAACTCAGCCCTTCACTCTTAGACCAAACACATACAACTTCGACACCATTTCATACGCTTAGTTTTAGAGGATGGATAGTTGAAGCTGGAGAAGATACACACTAGCGAGAATCCGGTAGATATGTTGACCAAGGCAGTAAATCGAGAGAAACTAATTTCCTGCTCAGTTTCTATTGGTCTTCAAGCTTGATCCTAGTGGAAATGAGAAACAGTCAAGTCCTGGTGCGTCAATCTAGTGGGAGCTTCAAGCGTAGCAGTGTTGCTATAGGGTCAACCTCCAAGTGGGAGATTGTTTAGTGTGGAGCCTGACTAGTGTCCAAGTGGGAGATTGTTGGTATGTGGCGACTAACTCGTCAAGCTTGGTAAAATTGTCAAGTATTTCCCTAGGTTAACTCGTCAAGCTTGGTTAAACTGTCAATTATTCCCCTAGGTTAACTCGTCAAGCATTTTTAGGGTTAATTGGTTAACCAACATTGTTGAATGTCCTAAAAGGCCTATAAATATGTGGTAGTGTAATGTGAAATGATTCGACTATAATTTTCTATTCGCTGGATAATAAAATTAGTGGATGGCTGTTTCTCGGTAGATGTAGCCCATATTGGGTGAACCACGTTAAATGTCTGTGTTATTTGTTTTTCTGTCTTCTCTATTTCTGCATTATCTTAATATTGTTATTGCTCATATCTGTCTAAACCCTAACATTGTGGACCCTCTTTTGGATACATCGAGGGTACCTATTGTAGGCCCTCCTACTATGGCTTGCATCTCCTTTGGACAGTCCATCTCCATTTATTTGTTCCTTCTTGATGATGCTTTTCCATAACTTATTTTCAAAATTTCTTCACCACATATAGTGAACATTGAATCAATACCAAGTTCCAACACTTTCTTGTTGTTTCCTTCATATTCTCTTTTTGGAGTAGAAAGATTTTCACATGCACCTCTTGGAATACATCTTCCTAAACTAAGGAATGTTGTCTGATGCAAGTGAAACTTCTTCAACATCAAATATTTGTTCATTTTCATCCATTTGTGACTATTGGGTGCATCGATTCATCTTTCAAAAGCCTTAAAGGAGCAATGGCACTTGTTTCTAGCATCTTCGTTAAACCCTTGATATGATTATTTATTATCATTGCTATTAGTGGAGAGTATATCTCAAGTCTTCTATTGAGATCACTGCAAATGGGTACCTCATCAACCCTTGTTGGGATTCATTGTTTGGGTTTTAGCCTTTTTAGTGCAGAACACTCTAAGTTGTACCCATTATGCTACTTAAACTTATATAGCTAGTTAGTTTATTGTAAATTAGTATTATTATTTATTATCCTAAGTTACCAAACTTGGTTCTGATACAAGTTTAGGTTAGCGGGTTTAAAAAAAAATTATTTTTGCTTGGGTCCTGCTTCTGCTGATATATATATATATATACATATATATATTTTCAAATTTTTATGTATACACACACAGATATTGATATATTATAAAATTGTAAATTTATATAATATATATACATCATAGATTCATATGTGTAATATGTTCAATGTCCATTCGTCATTGGTTCAAAAATTCAAAGATAAAATAATAATAAGTTAGAAGTGTGATGTGATACTCATAAATCCATAATTGCCAATAAAATTATAAACAAAATACCTCATATATCATATTCATAATTTGCAAAAGTCTTAAAATGTCATTACATAATGGAAATTCAGATTACAAGCCATATTTTATATTTAATATTCAAATTCATCTTCATCATGATCATAGGAATCAAAGTCAGCATTTGGTTCAACTTCATTTGAACCACAAGTCGTGCCACTTGCTATGTGTATGTCATGTGGGAGAGCTGCCTCTTGTTCATCTATAGAGACTTGGGCAAGTTGTGCAAACGTGGCATCTAAATCAGCACACTCAGGGGCTAGATCCAAATTCCTTGTTACACCCTCACGGTAGTCCAGTCTCTTATATGACAATAGGCAAAGGTTGGAGTGTATGTAGACCAAATTCTCTTCTTTTTTGGTACCCAAATGATTGCACTTGGACAAGTGGATGATGGAGTATGTACTCCAATTCCGCTCAGATAAAGAACTTGCAACCTTTTGAGTTTGCATACAACATTTAGTATTTAATTTCAATATGATAACATCATATGATCAAATGAAAAACGATAAAAAAAAGATACATACTTGGGAGAGAACTTCAATTGCAAGAGGCTGCAAGAAATTGGAGCCTTGACCATGTACATAACACCATTCATCAACATCCACCCTATATTTAGCATGAAGAGTGGTGGTGTCATGATATTTGGGAGATGCAAATTGGGCAAACTCTGTCAAGACAATATTTTGAGTTTCATCATCATCATATATCATTGCAAATACAACCTTGTAGCCAACAACAACCTCTGCATCTCTATATAGTGCCACCCTCCTTGGTTGTGAAACCATCTCTTGGCTATAAAACCTTGGTGACAAAGCATATGCCAAGAGATGTAAGGGGGTGGCCATCTTGTTCCAACAGTCAACAATAATTCTTTCAACAACTTTGAAAACTTTATTTGAATGTTCCTTTGCCACTATTAATATTTTAATGTTCTCCTCCATGGTGTCCCACCATAAATTTCACCCAAACATGGGTCATCAGTATCAGCATACCTAATCATGGTCATGATGGGCTCAGCCAATTCCAAAACATATTCCTCACAATCCCACCATTCATCATCAAGGATCAATTCTTTTACTTTCTGGGCTCTTTTTGTGTTTGATTGCCTCCATACACTCCACAAATTGTTGACGACCATAGTACTCAAGGCCTCTCACACCTTCACAAGTAATCTTAAGACGATTGTGTGAGATGCAAATCATGTTTCAGCATTCTAACATGGCATAAAACATACATGTCATCTAGGTTGCTGATTCGGGTTCGGGTTTGAAGAAACGGTTCGCCGGTACAACAAAAGTTTGAAATGGGGTTTGGGTTTGTTAGTACAAAAACATGTAATATATATATATATATGCAACCTATAAGCATGAATTAAGATTAGAATGTCACATAATATCATATAAACAACAAAAACACCATAAACGTGTAATTATACCATCATAGCATCATATACTTCAAGTTCAACATCAAAATATTAAAATGTCAAATGATAAATCATAACATCAAGTTCAAGTATCATTGTTTCAAGTTTCAACTAATCGATTAATAATTTATTCTTATTCTTCTTCATCATCTCCTTCTTCTTCATTGGCATTAGTTGATTCACAAATAGTGCTAAGGCCAATGGGATCAGCTGCACCAATAACATTATCGGTGCCAAATTCTTCCAATTCAACAACTGCAAGTTGAGAAGTGGAAGCATCCAAGTCCGTATTCTTTGCATTTAAATCCCACATCTTCGTTTCCCCTTCTTTGTATTCTTTATGCTTGTGCAAGAGGAGACACAAGTTGGAATGCACATATACTAAGTTCTCCGCTCTTTTTGATTGCAACCTATTGCGCTTTATTGAGTGGATGAAAGAATATGTGCTCCAATTTATTTCTGATGCAGATGAACTAGCAACTTATGAAGACAAGACAAAGTAAATGTTAATTTAAAAGTTAGATAAACTTCTGTAGATTAATATAAATTGTGAGAAATATAAACTCAAATGATTTTCTTGGATAGTAGAATGAAGAAGACACTTTAGAAGCACTTATAATTTTCTGTATTTCGTTGTGTTTTTCATTCTCAATGATCGTTGATATATATATAAATATAGGAGTCACGTATGTAATGGGACGTGACTCAATATTGAGTCATGTCACATTACTTACGTGACTCTTCAATGATAATCTTTAATTAGTAATTCAAACCAATACATATTGGTGATAACAAATATCACATTCGGCTTGATTTAATGCATGTCTTTATTCACCGATAATGATTGGTTATCATATACATTGCTTTAACCGATAGTAATTGGTTCTCACTGCTAACCGATAGTAATCGGTTCTTAGTATTGTTAACCGATAATGATCGGTGTTTACACAACACTATGATATGAGTCGATACATGTATTAGTATCGATATAAATCGATAAACTCAAGTTTCATAATGATGGTCGATCGTAATTATCAGATTGTTTATATTTACAAATAAATATATGTATATATATATTAATAATAGCCAAGACTATTATTAATATGTGTATATATATTTTCATATATTGTTATCTGACCGACGCTATCATAATTCAACACTCCCTCTTAGCTAGGGAATATAAAGTGTATCTCATATCATATTACCTTTGAATATAACATTGTATAGCTTATCACTTAACAAGTGATATAAAGTATCACCTAGATGATACTAGATTTTACATATCACCTTAGCTTGTGATATGAGGAATCACTTAACTTGGGATACCTAGTTTCCATACCACCTTAACTCGTGATATGAGGAATCAGATTTTACATATTACCTTAGATCATAATATGAGGAATCACCTTGGATCGTGATACCTAATTTTCATATCACCTCAGATCGTGATACATTGATATAGTAATTAGAGAACATTGCATTCCCCTTACATATAACCCTATTATGGTATGTGCACTGACATCTCAAAATGTCCACCATAACGAATCTCCATTACAAGATCGTCACCTTGTAATATCAAATACAAGTGTTCATTATCTAAGAAGTTGTCACCTCTTAAAAATGTACACAGGATGGATGAGCCCATAAGAAGTTTACACATTAAACATCTTTATTATATTAATACAAATCAAAAATTTTACATTTCAAACATACCAAGATTTTTCTTGAAGTGATCAACTTTCACCTTTGGAAGTGCTTTCATAAGAATACCTACAGTTTGATCTCCTATACTAATATATTCCAATTGAATCACGTTCCTCTCTACCATGTCTCTTACATAGCGGTAAGGAATCTCAATGTGCTTAGATCTGTCATGGAATACTGGATTCATTGATAGCTTGATACAACTTTGGTTATCGCAGTGGATGATGGTAGGTTTTAGTGGTTTTCCAAATAAGCCCACAAGTAGCTTTCTGAGCCATACTGCTTCTCTAGTAGCCATAGAAGCTGCAATGTATTCTTCGGCCTCTGTAGAGCTTTGAGCCACTGATGACTGTTTCCTGCTAATCCATGATATCATTGCCGATCCCAAACTAAAGCAGCATCCTGATGTGCTCTTTCAATCGGTTACACTTCCAGCCCAATCAAAGTCGGTGAATCCATGAAGATCTAAGTCAACTTTCTCATATTTGAGTCCATAATTTAGAGTACCTTGAAGATACCTCATTATGTGTCTTGCAGCAACAAGATGAATTTCCTTAGGATCGCACATGAACTGACTTAATGCATTTACTACATAGCAAATATCTGGTCTAGTGTTTACCAAGTACATCAATGACCAATAATCTGCGTGTATAAAGTAGAGTCAGTTGGAGGAGACTCTGCTGCAACTTCTTTTAGTTTATGAAAGTTTGTTTCCATGGGAGATGACATTGATCTACAATCTGTCATACCAAATGTCTGTAATATGTCAATGGTATACTTTCCTTGATTCAGGATAATGCTATCTGATTACTGCCAGACTTCTAAGCCAAGAAAGTAGTGCAATAGCCCTATATCTTTCATGTCAAGTTCTGTGGCTAAATCCTTCTTGCATTGATGAGGTGATCCTCACCTGTAATCAATAGATCATCAATGTATAAAATTAATATTAACATATCACCTTTGTTTTTGCTTAAAGTAGAGATTTGGGTCAGCATCACTTTTAGAAAATCCCAACTTCATAAGATAGCTGTCAATTTTGTCATACCAGGCTCTGGGAGCCTGTTTAAGTCCATATAGGGCTTTCTTTAATCTACACACATGAGTTTTTGAGTTATGGATCTCAAAACCTTCAGGTTGTTCCAAGTAGACTTCTTCAATGGTTCATTTAAGAAGGTAGTCTTTACATCCATCTGATATACTTTCCATCCTTTTGCAGTTGCAATGGCTAGTACCGCTCGGACTGAAGTGTATCGGGCAACTGGAGCAAAAGTTTAAATGACCTAATCTCCTGTGCCAAACTTCATTAGTGTTGGTGATTTCATTAATTAGAACTTGATTTGGTTCTGTACATAATTCATAAAGGTAACCATGTCTTCTTATGGTTTGGGCTTTTATTATAGTGGAGTTCTTTGGCCATGCTAATACCTTCCCATCCATAAATGTGACTCTAAATCCATTATCTTCAAGTGCAGATATGGAGACCAAGTTCCTCTTGATACTTGGTACAAATAGAACCCTAGTGAGTTGGATTGAATTACTGTTCTTTAGTTTGATAGTGCATGTTCCTACACCTTTCACTGGATGTGCTGAGTCATCTCCGATCGTTACTTCCTGATCGGATTCTTCTACTATGGTGTCTAGTAGTTCTCGAAATCCAGTAACATGTCTTGAGGAGCCACTATCTATAACCCAGGTGGTTTTATTTGATACTTGATTTGAAAGTGCAGAGTAGAACACAAAATTCTCTGATTTAGGTTCTTCCTTAGTTTTCTTTAACTTGGTGAATGTAGCTTGATGTTTTTTGTATGGACAATTTATTACATAGTGTCCATATTTGTCACATCTGAAACACTTTACTTTTGACATGTCTCTCTTGCCATTTTCATGATTGGCTTTTCTTTTCTTGAAGTGTCTTTTCTTTCCCTTCTTGTGGGTATCTACATTTAGTACATGAAGATCTTCATCAATGGTTTTCTTCTTTGATCCTTTCTTGACTAGTCTTGATTCTTCTTGGAGACAATTAGTTCTTAGTCGGTCAAATTTTGGAAATTTAGACCTAGCACTTATCCTGGAGACAAATGTTTCCCAAGGTTCAGGTAGAACATCTAATGCAATCAATGATAATTCCTTGCAATCAATTTCATAGCCAAGTGTTGATAATTGATCTCTTAGAGCCGAGACTCTCATGAAGTATGCGTTGATTGTTTCTCCTTTGTTCATGCTTATGTGATTAATCTCCCTCTTTAATGCTAATTTCTTACTGGCATTATTTATCTCATAAGTTTTTACTAGTGCTTTAAACATCTCATATGCTTTTTCATATT
>MU224217.1:4475740-4494640 GCA_018584345.1 Thuja plicata
GTGTATGTGTACAAAAACAAAATTCCAATTCCAATTCTAGTTGTGTGGAACCAAACACAGAATTTGCATCTTCTCAGTCATCTTCCAGGTGAACCAAACAGGACAGCCATATTCTAGAGTTCATTTTGAGAATAGCACAAACCTAGAATGGATTCAATTCTAGAATTGGCAATTCCAGCATGCACAAATTCCGCCAACCAAACGGGCCCTAGATTGCTTGAAATTCCACTATTCAATATATTTCTAATCTTGAAGACGAAATGTTTGAGCTTTGTTTATATTTCATTTTGCTATGTGAGGCGACCGCAATTAATTTTGAAGTATGAGCATTTTATAATCTTAGTTCGTGGGTCATGTTGAATAATAATTCTAAAGACGGAGAAGTTCGTATTATAAAGTTTGAAATATGTCCGCGTGGAAATATTTTATGAAAGTTTAATGTCTCTAGTCATATTCGTGGGGGAATGTATGAGAAATATATTACAAGCAAAAATTATCAGCTCTTCTCAATAGTTATCGGGGAATATATTATTATTTTTTGTTTTTTACTGGGCCCAAGCCCAAAGGGAGCGTAAAATCTCCCTGTGGATGCCTGCCGATGCGCAGGGATGCGCATCGACAGGCATCCACAGGGAGATTTTACGCTCCCTGTGGGCTTCCAAAGAGCACCTGCTTCTACCTCCGCATTGGGAAGCATCCGCTTCCGCATCCCACCTCTAGGCAAGCGCATCGGTAACTTAGTTATTTATAGGTTAGCTTGCAATTTATAAATCAGGGCTTCCTCATATTCATAATGTGGAGAATTAGAAGATAGGACCACGTTGATTTCCATTATGGAATGGCTAAGCTAATTTGTCTTATATTTGATTATAATATGCAAATTAAATTCAGTAAAACTTTAACCAGATATTCTGCAACGCTGCCATGTAAAATGATTTGATTATCAATTTGGCAATGAAATCCCAATGCTACCTTTTACATGTTCTAGAGCTTAGAATGACGTTATAACTTTAATGAGGTTGAACTAATGATCCTGACAAAATTGGCTGCATATGAGAGCATCCTAATTTTTAAATGGATGACTCCACTCTGTTTGAATTAAGAGAACTAAAACTAAGAAATAAAAGCTTTTAAGCCCGCCAATTAGGGTTGGTCTGGTTCTTCAGAAACCTTAGTTTCTATTGTATGATATAATCGATTTACATTATAGATCTTTCTATCATTTGAAGGTTTTATTTCAAAGTTTTGTAAACATACATTTATTTTATGAATTTTTATTCAGAACATCAAACTACATTTTTTCTTCTTTAGTTGCTGAATTTAATTTCGTACAGGAATGATTTACGTAATTTCTATTTCCAGACTTAAATACATGGTAAAGTTCTTAGCAGGTCATCTAACACTAGTTTTTTACTTTTGTTTTTCCATTAGATGGACAGCAACAGAGATGGGCTTGTAGATTTCGAGGAATTTGTGGCTGCTACATTGCATGTGCATCAGTTAGAAGAGTACGATTCTGTGAAATGGCAAAGGCGCTCCAAAGCTGCTTTTGAAAAATTTGATTTTGATAAGGATGGATACATTACTACAGAAGAACTCAAGATGGTACATAATTCAAAAGTCTTATTTAGGTTGTATGGAACTGCAGTTTAACAGATTTGTTCCTTCAAAACTGACTAAAGTATGATGATTGTGCATATGATATCTGTATTGCAGCATACAGGAATTAAGGGATCCATTGAACCTCTTTTGGAAGAGGCTGATATTGACAGGGATGGGAAAATAAGTTTACCTGAATTTCAGAAACTGCTGAGAACGGCAAGCCTGGGATATAGAGCCAAGTGAGTGTGTAAGTATCCTCAGTCTCACGATAGTTGTGTGAATCAATTTATATGATGAGTGGAGATCTGGAATCTCGCCTAAAGGTATCAGTTTCACGGTGCTACCTGAAATCAAATGTGAATAAAGCTTGTGTTAATAAGTATCGACAATCGCAATGATGCTTTTGGCTGCAAACCATTTCTTATGACAGCAATCTCAAGAACAAGATCGTCATACTCAATTGGAAGCTCTGTTTGAAGGCTTTCTCAAGATCATTTGCAAAAAGGGATGCTACAGATACATTGAGTGAATTACATTGTTGGGTTCCGAAAATCGATTTTAGATAGGTGCTGTCGAAATTCTCGAGTAGGTTGGCATCCAAACACAAAATGCCAAAATACTATATCAAAATATGATATTTGGATAAGGTCTATTGACAAATCTCTCTGTTTTTTAAAATTCGTCTAAGGATTTCAGTTTGCAACAGATTTAATATCTGGAATACTTACCTACGGTTCTGCAGCTCATATTAATTAGATTAGTTTTCTTTGCTTTTGATGTCTAAATTGAATGTTTTGTTCAATCAATTGATTGTAACATTCCAATGTATTCTAGTATACTATGAGTCTAGTATTAATAATTATTTATCATTAATGAGTACTAGAAGTATGATTGTACTCAGGGCTATTCCTTTGGAAGGCAAATCTCAACTTTCACAATCAGTTACCACATTTGTAAAAGTATGGTAGGTTGAACTAAAAGTTTTTTGGTTCTCAGTAAATAAAAAAGTGTCACATATGGAAAGTACCTGTCTTTTTATTAATGTAACAGAAGAATTTGTTGTTGAGTCGATATATGAGTCACGACACAATGATTTAGAGGAAGGCTGGATAACAGTTTGGGATCAAGAGGTTCTTGCAAACTGAAATCCTGACCTTGACCATTAGTTTGATTGGTACTAGGCATAACTATGACTAAGATAGTTGAAGTTGAGTTTGTCACTTAGACTAAATATTTGTTAAATATTAATGAGCACCTGATTTGTTAGTAAAGAGCCCTAGTAGATAGATTAGTTGATTTTGACTTTGATAGCCTAATACCTGACAATGTAACTGTAGTTTGTAATAATTTCAACTTTTCATTGGTATAATGTGTAGACACTTATTCTCATCTATTATCATGCTCAGCGACATTCTGCTGATGTCATGTCACTAATGTCTTCGTTATCATTTATTATATTATTTTATTAATCTAATCCACTAATCATTAAATAGCTACATTATTTAATCAATTTAGCTCATTACTAATTAATTAAGTAAGTTGCCCCTTAATCCAATCATCATCGTGGCACCAATAGCTACATGCTCCATCAATAAGCCCTGTAGATAGCACTAATTACAGTTAGTTGATTAGACATTTCTCCTACAAGCATGTTGCCATTTCAATATTGATGCTTTCAATAGTTATATCCATACAACAGACACTTGCATGAGCCATGACTATGCACAAATTTATAACAATATTCCACCATGTCCACCACATCTAATTTAAATAGCTCGCTCATATGCTTAAGTTGTAGTCATTGCCACTTCTCTCCTTGAATTCCCCTATTGCACATTCAAAATCAATAGCGTCTTTTGTGCCATTACCACATAATAATATACCTTGCATTGCCTTTTCTTCCTCCATGTTTACATTCCACCATTCCCATAATCCCTCTCCACTGTTCTCACGTTCACATTGCAGGAGACTACCTCCATCAATGATTTGTAGGGCGTTTTGTGGTTGACACTGTGGGATATATAAGAAAAGCCCAAAGAATGTCACCGTTAACCAGCTCAATGCAGTTGTCTTTGTGCATGGTGGATGGTTGACTTATTGAAAAAGTTCAAAGGATATTAAATTAGACTTGGTGGAGGAACTTGTCTAGAAGTACAACATAAATTTCTATTTGTGAAAGGCGTCCGAATAGAAGTCACCCCATTATGATAAGCCAACTTTCCATAATTCTTGAAGTCAACAAAGATATTTCACATAGTTGAGCATCATATGAAGAATTAATTCAATCATTCAATGTGCCTCTAGAACATATGCCTGGGTATTTGATTAGTAAAGATGCAACAAAGGGTATAAAACACTTGAGTCTCCTTGACAACTTTTCACTTGTGATGGCCAACATGAAACCATTCTTGGGCAATGTATGTGAATGCTTGCCCATCTTCACCATGTTGTTGCTTGGCTTGCTTCCCTTATCAACTTAACTATATGTTTGTCTAACTACTTGCACAACATTTTAACAATATTTTTCTACCATAGTAGCCAAATAAGCTATCATAGGGCCATTCATCTTAACATTAAGCATCGCTTCCTTTAGGAGGATGAGAAACTAAAATGAGAGCAATTCCTATAGAGCCATGCTCTTGATTCGAAAAGACCAAAATTAGAAGATGACGCCTTGACTTCAACTCCATATTTGCCAACAACTTGTGTATCTTCTTAGCTACAGACAACTCTAGACCTTTGTCTAATTAACTTGGAGGATGATGAGGAAAGAGACGACTCTTTAGCATCACCAAAGCAACCTACCCTTGAAGCACAACTAGAACAAGTTGCTCCCATGGCACCACAAACTCGGGAGTCATCATCGACTTAAGCTCCAATAGGACGTTGAAGATGAAGCTGCAAAAATCACTAGACTAGATGTGATCTTGGGCAGTATCTTTTTTGATCACTTCATGTCTCTAGAGCAACCCTTTGGCATCTCTCGGAGGAAAGGAAAGCTACGAATTGTAGAGTCTAAGCTAGAGCCAAAAGAAGATACCCGTATTATTCAGGCTCTAGCACTATCTTGGGCAAAGCAATAGTTGCAAGGATGTAGGTGGAGACTCGTTGAAATGAAGTAGCCATTGGTAGCCATAGATCCTGCATTGTAAGAGGTATAAGAAAGAGAAACCTAGGATGCAATAGCCCATGCCACAATAGTTGCAACAAGAATTAGCTCAGGCTAGGGCCAACAATGCTCAAAAAGATAAAATAATTATAATTTTTTCTCAGCAAGGAACTACACCCCCAGCCAAGCAAGATGTGGGCATCTTAACATATTTTCCTCCATCATCGTGCTTCCTATTTCTCATGTCTTTTTGGTTGTGGATAGAGAATACTTAACTCCAAAAAGATCTAAAGGCCCTCAAAAAGGATCAAAGCACAACAAATGCATGGTTTGCTCAAGTGTATAAATTGGTGTTGTAATCTTGGCCATGCACAAACCCTTTAGTATGAATGCATTGTTCCTCCAAGTACAATTTTTGAGTGGAAGCTTTGTTGGCATAACTGATGCAAAGATTGTTGAGTGTTTATTGGTACAGGTTTGATGACAGGAAGATCAGTTATTGTGTTGTCATTTATGTCAACTTGGTGTTGTAATTGTTGACAGTGTTCCTAATGTGCTGCTAAGTATGTGCATAGATGAATTCTATGTTGCAGTAGGAATTGGAGTGTGCGATTGTGGTTGGAGGCTCAAGGATGTCTCTAGATGCATTCTGTATGATCGCATATGCTGGGAACAAACATGGAGCAAGTTAGGATTGATTGAAGAGCAGCATGGAAGACAGAAGAACAGACAGAGATAGACAGTGAATGATTTGATTGTTCTATCAAATCGGTATGAATTCAAGTGTTGTGGTCATGATATGTTTATCTTGACTAAGCTATGTTGTTGATCCTATGATCGCAAAAGGATTGGAGTACCGGAAGGCATCATTTCAATTGTTTGAAGATCATTCTGTGCCTAATAGCTAAATATTTTGAACCGGTTTGAGCAGTTGGTGTTTGATCGGTGTGCGCTGGTGATGCGATCGGTTGTAGTGGATGTTTCTATGATCCGGGTGTCAAGGTGACGTGGCATAACATATTTGTAATCATTAATTGCTATTTCATTGCTCAAGGTGATCGAATTTAATCAAGTTTTGGAAGCGTGTTGAAGAAGTCAAAAAGGTTTGACTGTTCTTGATTCAAATCGATGTGCGATGAATCTTATGGCTGACCTGGGTTTGTTAGAAAGTGTTCTAGATTGGTAACACGTTTTAGGGTTTAAGGATTGAGCGAGAAAGATTGTAATACATTTTGTAAGGCGGTTAAATGCCTTAATGGACATGTAATGTATAAATATGTAAATCACTGCTTTATGCAAGTGTAGATGGTAGATGCCAAGGTGTGGTCGAGTGAAGAGAGAGAGATTGTCTGCAAGAAGCATAAGTATTGTGCTTAATTGGATCTGAACAAGCAGAGGAGGCGTGCTACACCCAAATCATTGTACTTGTTGATTCCTAATAGTTTCAGCAAGAAAATCCCTTAACCGGGTGGACTTTAACATGCCTAATTTGTAAATCCTTTAACCGGGTGACTCTTTAACTAGGGTTTAAATCCTTAAACAAAGTTACTCCTAACAGGGTAAAGCTCCTAACAGGGCCAGAGGTAAATCCCTTAATAAGGTGACTCCTAACAGGGTATGCTCCTAACTAGGCATCATTTTAAGCTCCGAACAGGGTTAGGCCTTTAGCAGGGCTCATTTCAGAAGAGTGCAAATATTTGTGGGTGCTAATCCCCACTGTGGTTTTCACGCTTAGTCAAGGCTTCCATGATAAAATAGTGGTGTTATTTTGTTGCATATGTGGATGATTGTTTGGTTACCTTGTTTAATGCATGCATAAGGTTTAAAGTTGATGATTGTGGTTTATGTATTGAATGAATTGTGAAAAGTTTCATATCTGATTGATTACTGATTCACCCCCCCTCTCAGTAATCTTGGACCTTATAGTATTAACAAACTCATGCAAATGTCATCTCAGCTTCTAGTAGAATTTGAAAATGTTGATGAGTTTGTGAAAAAATATTTTCAAAGCTCTCTAAAGATCCATGATCAAATATTGGAGTTTGTGTTCATCCTCGGGTACCATGATTTTTTTGCGCTTTATTTGTATAAATGAATTGCAACTTTGAGGATTTGTTTCCTTTTTAGACAACTCGTTTGAGTGGGGAAAATTGGAGTAATATCAAATGGCCTAACAATAGTTGGGAATTGCTATGCATCATGTGTACTCCCAACCATGGTTGCACTCCGCTCTTGTTTATTTTGGGTTGAGTCAGATGCTACTTATAAGATTATGTGACTCTTCGTATAATTATTATTTTGTAATGCCATTAATGTGATGCACCCAGTTACAATTATTTTTCCTTTTTTCATACTAATATCACTGTTGATGTAGATGATAATTTATACTTGTGATTTCAGTGATGATCATATATGCATGATGACTCTATGATGATATGACATGATGTTATATGATGATATCTGGTTTATATTTTATATGAGATTTTTTGAATGTGATTTGATGTTGTTTTATTGATGACGTGCAAGTGGTTATTGAGATATTGTTGTTTATCATGCCTTGTTATTATTTGGATAATAAAATTTTTATATACTTTTTATTGTCGTAAAATGTTATTTAAATACATAGATTAAATGACTTATTATTATAATATTTTAAATGAGGATTAAATATGAAAGGGATGATTATGTAACATTTGAATACATAAGAATGATTACGATGTTAAAGTTCCCCTTAATTAGTTCCATTTTCTAGATTACTATACATGTGTTTCGGCTATATTATTTGAGTAGGTACATTTGATGTGTGTAAGTTGCAGTGATGACAGGTACCATAAATTGACTCCACCTAGCTTCACAGTTCTGAGCATGTCTTTATCCTTGACAATGGTTACAAGAGATATTCACATTGGTCACCCACTATACTTAGCCAATATCATTCCTAGCTAGAATGGTGTATCCTATTACATTATTATACCTCTGGTTACTGTGTAGGTAAAGTTCGGATATCATTTGCATAAATGTGATAGACCAACGAATGTTTGTGCATGGTCTAGTTATCTACAGGGGGTCATGGTTGAGTTAATTTGATTAAATGCTGATTTAAATGTCCTTTGGCTATTTTATATTTACCGACGAATATGTTGTATACGCACTCCATTTGATTGGAATTAAATAAATATGTGTGGGGGGTTATTGGGAGTTTTATCTTGGCTTTTGATTTATTGTAATTTTATTGATTTAAAATTAAGCCAATTAGTTTTTTTAAAAAAGGCTTTATATTTCAAAAGTGAGTTCATTCCTCACACTTGTTCATTTTGGGATTAAAATTTGCTCTCCAACTCTCATTGGAGAAAATTGATTTGTCCTTGTTGGGAGTGATTGGATTGCCCAAATTTTGTGGGTATTGACTTGTTTGGATTTTGGGGTTTTCATCAATTTGAGGTAGGAATCGTCATAACTTTCTTAATTCTTTTTTTTATTGCTTCATGTTTTTTGCAATTGTTACGTGGGATGAAATTCTTGCTATTCCCCACTTGTATGATTTAATTTGGAGCCCGTTTGGGTTTGTATGTCTTTTTTGTTAAATTTTGAAATGTGAAGTTTGTATACTGTTATGTTGTCTATTTCATCGTATGAGGTTGAAATGCAGATTTTATTGGATTTATGTAGTGTTTTTCACAGAGGGATTGATTGGTTTTAACTTTTCTTGCATTTGTGATATCTTGACTTCGATTTTTGAGTGTTTTTGGAGGTCCATCAATGGCAATGGCCTCTTGGATTATTTTTTCATCAATCTTGGAATTTCTAGAATACATTAGAATTTGATGTTGGTATTGTGATATTATTACGTGGAATAATAGTTTTTGATTGTGAAATTTTGTGATAGGGTTCTTGGGATCCGTGCTCATGGCGATAAGGCCAATTGTGTTATAAACACGATTATCTTTATGTGTGTGGAATGGTTTATTGGATAATGAGATTGCTATTATATGATGCAATTGATTATGTCTTGCATTGCGTGATCATTCCAGAATTTGCATCCTTGGTGAAGACCACGAGGACAAACCTTATGGCATGTTTGGAAAATTGACCTTGGATCTTTTGGTAATTTGTGATTTTGTATTTAATTATGAATTTTTCTCTTCTTGTGAAGTTGAGCCTTAGGATTAGGTGTTTTGAGTAGGTATAGGGTGTATAGCTCCTTACATGTAACTTACCCAAAAGTAGCACGTAGCAATCACGTTCAGTGAGTCTTTAATAAGTGAAAACGTAATGAGCGAATGGGTTTAAACAATAACAAGATAATTGAATCCCTGGATGTCATGAGCGACTTGTGCGGATAGTGGATACCGTTGAATCCACAAATGTCATGAGTGACCCGTGTAGATAGGTGGTACTAGTAAATCCCAAAATATGCCATAAATGTCTCATGCAGGTAGCTTGCATTATTGAATACTCGGATGTCATTAGTGACCTGTGTGGGTATTGATACTCCCTATACTTGGTATTCTAGTATCTAGGTCTAGTTGTACCTAAGTAACACCCTAATTTATAGTCATTATGCTCTATTGAGTATTGCATTATAGTCATGCGTCTTGATGTTGAGTGTTCTCCATGGTCTCTCTTATGTGGACTTGATATATTTGTATTTTGTATCCACCAATTAGCGTGCGTGTATACCTACACCCCCTTGTATGTTTTCTTCCTTGTTTGGGTCATGTGACTACCTTCATGAGTAAGGTGGGGTGGACTTGAGGGTGCTACTGGTGGGTGACATGACCAATCACTGTTGGGGGCCAGGCTATAGCCGGTGGACTAGATCGAGAGACTTCAACATATTTTCCTTGCACTTCTCTTTCGTTCTCTCTCTATGTCATGTTTTCTACTCATGCCTTGTGTAATTATTGGTTATGTAATTATAAATTGTTAATGTAATCGAGTGTATTGACCTCAATCTTGTGTATTCGGTACTCCACGATGTGCAACTAGATGTGTTTTTCTCGTACATTGGAGTCGGTTTAGTTTTGTGCTTAAAATTATTATTGTTTGGTCTGAGTTTGTAGATCAGCGCCTGTGCTTTCATTTTGACATCTGCGCTAATCAAAGTCTTTGACTCTTTGGATTGAGACGATCTACAGTTCGTAGGTAATTTCTGTCAACCAACATCTACACCAATAGGACAACTCCTGAATGGTTCAACATCTTTGCCTATCCATCGACATCTTTGCCTTATTAGGTTTGTGAGCTTGGTTTTTGAGTGTCAAGCAGTCCATGTGTGCTTTTATGACGGTTTCCTATTGTTCTTATCATTGTTAGTGGCTTGATGAACTTGTACACCTAATCATGGTAGGAACATTTTAATTAGCGCTTTAAATTAATCTCATAGATGAATGGTTTCAAAGGATCGACCTAGTCTCCTCTCTATGTAGTTGTGCATCTAGGGCCAACTTGGGTAGTAGGAAGCTCATTAGATCTAGTCTGAGCTTGTGTGGAAATTTGAGGAACGCGTATATTTTGTTTTAGTTGCATACTCGAGTGTCGTGGAATCCTTGGAAGTGTGTTGAGACTTTCGCTTGTGCATGATCATGGAACGATCGTCATGTTATGCTTATGTTGATATCAATGTAACCTTATGCTATTACAAGTGCATATGTTATTGTTGAAAAAAAAATAATGCATGTTTTACACTTAGTACCAAGGGTTTCTTGGTGGGACATTACATCTTGCATCAGAGCTCATGTTCATACACTGGGAACCTTCGTGTATATTTTCCTATTGTGTTTGTGTGAGTAGTATGTGGTCATTACCATTTATCTTGATACTTATTGTTGTTCCTTCTTTGTCTGAGAATGACTTATGGATATGTTTATGATGGTCCTAATTCATGTCTTATTTTGTTGTGAAGGATGCCTCCTCAGAACAAGAATTGAGGGAAGAATAGGGGTCCTCATATGGGCAAATGATGAAATCCTAGACATGATGAACCAGAAGAGGATTGTCAAGAAGAGAATGACAAGATGATCAACAAGATGATTAGAGAGGTGGTTGGAAAGATGGAAAGAGGGTTTCCCAGGTTATCCATTTGTTCTAGGAGCTTATTACACGGTTGGGACCTCTAGAGGCATATCAACATGGGGAGTCACAACCATTGGATTAGGTTCATCAAGAGGAGAGGAGAGAGTGTGAGCATTTTAGTACCCCAGGTGGTTCTAGAGAGGATCAAAGGAGAGGTAGAGAGTCCCCTCCCAAGAGAGATTGAGTAGGGTTGGATTAAGATGCTATTTTAGTAGGACATATGAGGGAGCTTCTTCGGTTGCATCCACCAACTTTTTATGTGTCTTATGGTGGTACAACGGTTGAGACTTGGCTTATAGATCTTGATCCTTTATTTGCTATGCATCCGTATGCAAGCAACACTAGAGCTTGGTATGCCATCATGCACCTTAGGTGCTTTGCATCTACTTGGTGGCTCATAGAGGAGAAGAGGCTCCACTTAGATATCACTTTTGTATCATGGGAGATATTTTTAGAGAGATTCCATGAACGTTTCCTCTTTGTGAATTACCATCAGAGATGTGAAAATGAGTTTCACTAGCTATGTTATTTGTCCATGCTAGTATCATAGATGACGAGTCTATGTTAGTGCAACACTATGTTCAGAGCCTTAATGGTTGTATCAGTGGTGAGGTTTGATTTTTTCTACCCATGAATCTAGAGCTTGCCATAGAGAGGGCAATATTGGTTGAGGAGAACATAGTGAGGGGCCTTGGATGCAAATCCATGGTATAGGTTAGTAGTGCACTACCTTCTCAATAAGGTGCACAGGGTACATAGGTACAACCCTTAGGACCTTCTAGGGCACATTCTACACCTTCTAGGTTAGGTCACCAGTAGTGACGGAGAAGGAGGTTCTCCAAGGGTTCCTCTCATAAACAAGACTGGTAGTCGTCAGTTAGGGAATAATGGTGGTTCGTGTTCTAGGTGTTGTCCTCAATTTTGAATTCACAAAATTGGACAACCCTACACAAATTTCTCATGTATTCGTAGGTGCAATTCTCTAAGTTTGGTGTTCCAAATGATGTTTTACAAAGACAATCAATTATCCCTTGAATTGTCCAGAAGTCTTACATTCTATGAATACCATTTTCGAAGGTTTCCGTCAAGTTTTTCTTTGTCTTTCTTGCAATAAAGGGTTTTGTTTCCTGATTGCAGGTAATCGGTTTTTGGTAATCTTCAAGTCCTTTTTCAATTTTCTTGATTGTTTTGTGTGTTTTCGGTTTTGTTTTCATCCTAGATGTGTTGCAATTTGAATTCCCCTCTTTTTGAGATATCTTAGGCCTAAATCGAAGCTATATTTCAAGAGATAATGAGGAATTAAGTAACTTATAGGTGGGGTTTTTAAGCCTGACTACAAGTCTTCATTTCTTGTTTAAGAGCCTGCGATGTGGAAACAAAAGTCCACTGAGGTCTCTTAAATCATGACAAGTGGGCTTTTTGTCAGTTATTACATATCATCTTGGGTGTCATTTACTTGCAAAATGGAATTAAAACTCCACCTTTATAGAGTTGCAAGGGAAGATGTAAACTTTAGTATAATGCATTGGTGGGCTTTTTAAGCTTGATTACATGCTTTCTTTTTAAAGTGTAAATGCTTGTAAAGGTGCAAGATAAACCCGTCCTTAGAATAAAAGAGTTTTTAATAAACTTACACTCGCAAGTGGACTTTTTAAACTTTGTTTGCAAGTGTTATCTTTGTTTCAAAGGAAGACATGTTATGATTGCAATGATGTTCCTAAAACCCGTCAAGGGTGTATACAAGTTATTTAAAAAAGAGACCAAAGATGTTTTGGCTTACGAACACATCTATAAAGCCCGTCGCTACTCTTTTAATTTTTTTTTAAAACTTGTAATGATACTTTTAAAGCCCGTTTTTATTGCTAAAGAAAGGTACCGACCTGCAATATCAATGCTAAAGCCCGTCCAAAGGCAAGGTGAGGATTTTTAAAGACATTACATGTGTGTTTGGAATTCTAAAGCCCGTTTTCCACTGAAGTCGTTTTTAATTCATAAAATGTCTTGCGAAGATAGTTGTGAAGCCCTCCATGCCTTGTTTTTAGCATTGAACATTGTCTATGATCTCTAAATGCATGTCTATCATAAGTTTGCATCATTTAGACTTGTAATATCAGTTATAAAGCCTGTCTAGGGCAGATACAAGGGAAGAAAAAATTTGTAGCTTGTATCGGAGGTTCTAAGGCTCGTCTAGGGAAAATGCAAATGATATTTAAAGAAGGGATTGTTTTTAAGTTATAATGTTGTTTGTGAAGCCCATCCTAGGGCATGAGATGCAAGTTTTAATCATTCCAAGGCTTGTATTGCTGATCACAAACCACGTATTCCTCCTTAAGGCGCTGTTTTTTGCCTCTATTGCAAGTCGACTTGCAATCTCATGCTGAAACCACATTTTGCAAGTTTGAACCAGTCTTTGGAGTGCTATTCTCAATCATTTCGTTTCTCATTCATGACCACTTGTCAAGGGAAGCTTATGGACTGAGAATGCAGTGATTTTCTGAGAAGATTTGATCAAACTCTTTTGTCTATATAGTTGCAAATTGGAGGTTTTTCCTAGATCTGAAATCATCAAGATTTGAGAATCTTTCTTCAAATTTCCAAGACTTGTTCTTCCTCATTGCATTTGTGATTCTCAAGAGGAGGCATGCTTTCATTTTTGAAATCTTTTTGTTGAGAGCTAGGGCTTCTTTTGTTTATTTTTATTTCTTGTTTTGTATTGCAAATGATTTTCAGATTTGTAGTCTTTGTATAAGAGTATTGTTTCTCAAAATAATGCAAGATCTTCCCCCAAATGGAAATGCAAGTTCTTCCCACTAAGAAAAACCTCCAAGTATGCGTGTTTTAGCTACTTGCAGATAGGATTCAAAACCCTGTTTGTAATCTTATCTTGCAAAAAAGAGCTATGTTTTTCTCCTCTACTTGTAATGGCAATTAAAAACCCCACTTACAAGTGTTTTCCAAACTCTTTTAAAGTCTCTTTCCATTGCAAGTGGAATTTAAAAACCCATTTACAAGCAGCAAAGTCCTTCCAAGCGACTTGTAATAGAAATTAAAAACCCCACTTGCGAGTAAAAGGTCTTTCCACTTGTATATATAAGCTTTTTGCATCTCATTTCCATGCTAAGTGCCTACATTCCATCGACCTACAATGCTCCAAAAAATCCCCCTTTTTGCAGTTTTTCTCCCACCTAAATAGTTGATTTCTTCCATTTTCTTTCATTTCCAAATTCTTAAACACCTTCCATTCATATCCAATGCACATACACTTCCAGAGCTAAAAATATTGATCCTTAAAAAGTGTCTTATGGATTCATCTATGTCACATGAAGATGTTCTCACATTATGGGATTTCCATGTAGCAGCTTTGTCTATAGGTGTGCTTGCTATGTCAGAAGAACCAATTTCTCCGAAAGGCAAGAAGAAAATGAAGTATTAGTATGATAAATACCAAAATTATATCTCACCTTCCCAGGTGACATCTTATGTTGAAGAGATCATAGACACTGAATTGGGGCATCTTGACATGGCCAAATTTCTCAGAAGGGTGGGAACCTCTACAAAGAAAGACATGGCTCTTGTTATTCAGAGTCATATTCACCCCGTTTCCACATTTCCAGTGACTACCCTAGAACCAGAGTTTGTAATGGCATGCACACATCATATTTGATCATGAATCTAGGACCATCAAAGACAATGATGGAAACACCATTATCAGTCTTGATCCTGATACTATTGACAAAATCTTCAAAGTCCCTCTTACTCTAGTTTGTATTGATATGACCAAGAAAAAAGGCTTTGGATAAATGGAACGAGGGGAAACATGATTGCAAAAAAGCAGATCAATGAAAATTGGTTGGTGAATAAGAGAGTTTGTTTGTCTATATGGTCGAAGACTATCCACAGATCAGAGTTTCATGAGGAGATCAATGATATGATCACCTTACTCAACAAAATCATGGGCCTCAAGGAGTCCAATTTCTTCAAGCCTTGGATGTACAAATTTATCTCTTTGATTGTGAGATCCAAGAAGAAGATCTTTTGGGGTGAAATAATCAGTGACACACTTTGTGAGCAGCTAGTCCAAGTCCCTAACACTCTCACATTGTACATGCATTCATACTTGGTTTACATTGCGGCTTCCTTGAGATATTTTTCTGGACTTTCAACTAAGGGAGATAGATCATTGGTGCTAGTTTGGGAGTATTATCGACAGTTGACACTGAGACCAAGCCGAGTACATAACAGGAGAGTGCAGGATGCCTCCTTTGGGTATTACATGTGTCTCTTTGACAAAACACTTCCAAAGAGGCGAGTGTCTGATGAAGCATGGAAGAAGGTGAACGATTATGGTTGCCTGTTTCTTTAGTTTCCAACCTTTACTTACATGAGGGTTGGTTATTTCCGGGGTGAGCCTTACACACTTCCTCGGTATCCTACTAAAAGGATCATCCTTATGGAGCTTTCAAGACAACTCATGGCTGTCCAAGCATATCAGTCTACTCTACATAGGCCTAGATTTTGTATCTCTTCACAAAACCTACTTCAGATTGGGGGATACGCCATGACTACTGTTCCTAAGGCTAAGTGCATGGAGACTGAACTTCAAGAAATTACGCTCAAGAAGTTCATGTCTAGAAGGTACTTTGATTATCGAGGCATGAATGATAAAATGAAGAGGAATTTTGTACACATTCATCGCCTTGAAGATATATGGATTGACATGCACACCGAGGTGGAGGTTAGGAAGATGGATTATTGCAGATTAACTTTTTTACAGATTGTAGAATTCAATCTAGCTCAGATTCCTGATGGTGTTGAGGATGATGATGACATCCTGGATCTTGAGTACCGTAAGCATAGATATAACAAAATATAAATACAAAATGGAGTTGTTGAAAACCATTTAAAAACTTTGAAAAAAATGCAATTGACTGATGCAAAGTCAAATTATTGAACATATTTTCAATACCTATGCCAAAATGACAATGATAGAACAAGGATTTGAAGAGGTCAGAAGAAACTATTTGTAAATGCTCAAGATTGCAATTTCTCTTGAAAAAAAAGAAGCTATTTTACATAGTGCAGACTCAAAAGAGAGTTCTGACTAAAGGGTAGATAAGCTGAAGTTTTTGGGTTTTTGGAAATATCTCTAATTGTTTCAAAGTATAAAATTAGAAAAGAAAATTACAGATAACAGGCAGTGAAAGATGATTTAGAGGAAGCCAATTGACAATTTTGGCAATTTGTCATTTCAAAGTTGCTAGCAGTCAAGGAGTATTTAAATATTTCACTTGATCAAATGAATTTTTTTAAGCTGAGATTGCAATTTGACAAAGAAAATGAATTTTGTTTAAGCTGAGATCACAATCTGACAAAGAAAATGAATCCAAGGTGTGTTAGAGATTAGAAAGGTTGAAGATAAGTTTCTTGAAGTAGAGCTACAAATTTTAGAACTATTGAAGGTGTTGCCTTGGTGGAATGCATCAAAAAATGTGGCTTAGCAAATGGTTCCTTCGCATTAACAAAGAAAATCATGAGAAAATTAAAGCAGAAAATCAGCAGACAGGTTTAGCGCCAGAAGCATGTTCAAGTAAAAGACAATTACTAGTTGTTTTTGTTCAGTCCATAGCCCACGAGTTTATATTTGTCCTCTAATTGTTTCTCCTGTTATGTCAACCGATGAATTCACAGGAGACATCAATGGAGATGGGATTAAAAGAGTTTTATGTGCAACGAGGTGAAGGGGATAAAAATATTAAAATGTGTGGGGTGTGCGGGATTTTCACATGGGAAACAGAGCTAGTTAATGGACATGGGAACGAGATCCATAAAACAGTGAAAATGGTAAATCTGAAAAAGATATAGCTACAGTAATAGAAAAACTTATGTGTCAAGGTGGTCAGGCATAAACTAATAGGATCCCTGAGGATAAACTTTATGATGGACCTTGAGGTCACCTAAGCATACCAAGGTCTATTGATATAAACCGATGGAAGTAATTCCCTTTTAAGAGGGAAAGATGTTCCAGCTAAGTTGATGTTTTTCATTCAACATGCCATCAAGATGGTCTCATGCATCAAAAAGATAAATTGTTCCAAGCAAGTTGAGGGTCATAGTAGTCTCCAACTTATGTGTCAAGGTGGTTGGGCATAAACTAATAGGATCCTTAAGGATAAACTTTATGATGCACTTCGAGGTCACCTATGCATACCAAGATCTATTGATATAAACCGGTGGAAGTAATTCCCTTTCAAAAGGGAAAGATGTTCCAACTAAGTTGATGTGTTTCATTCAACATGCCATCAAGATGGTCTCATGCATCAAAAAGATAAATTGTTCCAAGCAAGTTTAGGGTCATAGTAGCCTCCAACTTTGTTTAATGTATCACAAAAGAAAGTAAGATTGAAGGAGAATGAGTAAGATGTTCTATTGGAAGGCTATCATCTCATCTCTGTAAGATAAGTCAATTGACCAATGTCTTATGTAATTTGAAGGGTAGCTGCATTTATTCAATTAAAGTAGTGCTAGGGTATATCTACTCGACATTGGAATGATTAGTGGAAAAACTAGATGGGATTTTATTTTTCATTTTGGGTTCTAATTTATCACTTTAAATGTTTAGAAGTTTGTCTTGACTTCTTGAATGTAGAATATAGTAAATGTACAAAATATACTAAGACAGTTTTGGATTTTGATTGTTTAAAGTTAAAATTGGAACTCTATAGAAAAAAATTAATTGGGCCCATTTTGATTATTGATACCTACATACATCCTCCAAACCATTTCCAAGACTATTTAATGGTTTCATGAGTGTTTTAGGGGGTTAATCTCATGGTGAACTCTTAGAGACTTCCCCAATGTATGAATGATGATAATACAACTTACAGTTGCCATGATTACATCTTCGTCACTCAAATATTGTATCATATTTGCCACAATAATGTTAAGATCAAGTGGGATATTCACAAGTTTGAAATACATTTCTATGAAATTTTACTCCATATTTATTCAATTTCTTAAATAGAATATAAAACCTGGATAAAAGTATTAAGTATCCCTAAATTTGAGGACAAAGAGAGTACACATTATAAATGTTATATATATTTTAAATTAGTGAAGAGATACAAGTTACTTTAAGTTTAAACAATTGAAGAATTCAACTTTAGGTTTTTTGTTAAACCTAAAAATGCTCACAACTAAGTACGAAGAAATTCAAACCCATTCGTGGGAACTATCCTTGAAAAAATCAAACTCAGTGATACATTCTAAAGCTTTCTTTCTAAGCATAAAGAAAGGAAATTGACATGAATTATTTTGACACATTCATGACAATGATTATTTCATATCTCTAACCAATAATTATGAAATATAAATTCAAGTACTGAAGACAAAATTTTGCCCAACAAACTTCTCAATTTTCTATTTGTTTGCTTCATCCATGACTCCGAGAAATCTTCCCCGATTTCCAGAAAATCAAATCAAGCTCTCTCAGCTTTGATACCAATTGTTGATTTTGAATTTAAATAGAAATACATAATAAACAAAAAAACAGAACAACAATCAAACATATACACAGAAAGAACACAATAAATTTATAGTGGTTCACCTTTCACACTACATCCATACATCCACTTTCAATGAAGGAATTCTCAGATTTTATTTAATCTCTGTTTCTTTTTCATACATACTGTGCTCACACTGTTTTTAACAGCAGCTATCTCTATATCGTAAAAGCCCTTTCACTCACCATTCTATCACTACCCAAATTGGCAAAAAAGAAGCCCAACCGTTAGCTGTTTACATTTACAAGAATCTGCGGTTACAAGAAGGAAAGGCATATGCCTCTCAGAGCAGGCAGAGCAGTTAGAGGAATGATTGGGCTGGACCACCCAACAATAACTGCAGCTAGGAATATTTTTCTACATACATCGAAACTGTTCGAACTTGAGGCAGCACCGATGCAATCGTCAACCATTCTACTACCACACTGAACTAAAAGAGGGGTAAAAATTTTATTGAATACCAAAGAGAACAGAACAACAGAGGAAACAAAGAGCACTAAAGAGCTTTATCCTGGTCAACAAGTTGAGCCAGCTTATGAGATAAATCAGGGGGAA
>MU224217.1:4508828-4535155 GCA_018584345.1 Thuja plicata
TGAATGAAGAGATTGAGCAGATAGAGAAAAACAAGACATGGACACTTGTACCGAGACCAGATGACAAGAATGTCATCGGTACAAAATGGATATTCAGGAATAAGCTGAATGAGAATGGAGAAGTCACAAGAAATAAAGTAAGACTAGTATGCAAAGGGTATGCACAAGAAGAAAGAATTGACTATGGAGAGACCTTTTCACCTGTTGCTAGGCTAGGAGTAAGAATATTACTTTCTTATGCTGCATGTAAAGGATTCAAGGTATATCAAATGGACGTCAAGTCTGCATTCCTAAATAGAATACTTGAAGAAGAGGTATACATTGAACAATCAGAAGGGTTTGTTGACCCAGACAAGAGGGACATGGTATGTAGACTTCACAAAGCCCTGTATGGATTGAAACAAACACCCTGAGCCTGGTATGAAAGACTTCATTCCTATCTTATAAGTATTGGATTTGTAAGGACTAGTGAAAACAATAATCTTTATTTGAAGGAAGATACTGATGCTAATATTTTGATTGCTGAGATATTTTTTGATGACATCATATTTGGAGGCAATGATATGCTATGCAAATCATTTGCAAATGAAATGAGCAAAGAGTTTGAGATGTCTATGTTTGGAGAGATCAAGTTCTTTCTTGGTCTGAAGATCATGCAACAAGATGAAGGTATTTTCATTACACAATCCAAGTACATCAAAGAAGTACTGAAAATATTCAAGATGGAAGAATCCAAACCAGTTGCAACACCGATGGCAACTGGATGTAAGCTAACAAAGGAAGACAAGTCATCAGAGGTAAATCAGACTTTGTACAGATCAATGATTGGAAAACTCATGTATGTTGTACATACTAGACCGGATATTGCACATGTAGTAGGAATAGTTGCACGATTTTCTGCTAATCCCAAGGAATCACATATGACTGCTGTGAAAAGAATCCTAAGATATTTGAAGAATACCGAGGAATATGGCTTATGGTATAAGAGAGAAGACAAATTTGAACTAAAGGTCTTTATCGACGCTGATTGGGCTGGAAATATTGATGACTGGAAGAGCACAACTGGAGGAGCATTCTTTATGGGTGACAGACTTGTCACATAGATCAGCAAGAAGCAAAGATGCATCTCTCAATCTACTGCAGAGGCATAGTATGTTGCTGTTGTTGCAAACTGCTCAAATATTGCATGGATCAAACTGTTATTGGAAGGTATGCATATGAAAATTTTAGAACCACTAATTATCTACTGTGATAATGCAAGTGCAATAAGCATTTTCAAGAATCCAGTCATGCATGCTAAAACAAAGCATATTTCCATCAAGTATCATTATTTGAGAGAAGAAGTTCATGCAAAGGAAGTGATACTTGAGTATGTGCAATCAAAGGAACAATTGGCTGATATCTTCACCAAGCCACTGCCCAAGGATGCATTTGAATACTTGAGAAAGAGACTAGGGGTCAGACCCTTGTCTACTGGTTAGTAAGCTGACTAGAAGGCTGCATCAGCCTGCATATTATCAGAATATCATTCATGTTGATGCAAGTAGAGAGATGAACTTCAATGATACATCTATACACAACAAGGTATTTATCTACTCCAAGCACCAGAGTTATTACCGATGTAATGAGAAATTCAAGGAATATATTATAGATAGAAAGGATCCATTTGACATTACTGTCAAATACTTGTTTTGCAAAATCTATGTTTGCAAAGATGCTTGTTTGGCATTGTTGTCAAAGGGAGAGAGTTTATCCATTATCATCTCAGAAAGAAAGTATATCCATCGAAGTATCCAAAGGGAGAGATGTAACTAGAAAGGGAGAGTACACACAAAGGAAGAGAATTGCTGAGAAAAGACATCACAAGAAAGGAGAACAGTTAAAGGGAGAGAGTTTTTCACAGAAGGAGAACACATCAAATCAGAGAAAGAAAAATTCTACATCTATCCAGTAAAGGGATTGAAGACAGAAAGAAAGCTGCAAGAATAAAATCAAAACTATTTGAGCTTATCGAAAGCCAGACATTTGTAATAGTTACATTAGAAAAGCTTGATGAAACTGTATATTTCATATTGTATTAGTAATAGTATAGTATGATAATGTAGTATGTTGCCATCAATGCCAAAGGGAGAGATTGATGACATGTAACTGATTGAATGTTTGAAGATATTATGTTGATGATCATGCAAGGCATTAAATCAGTTAATGTATTGTATTGTCATTGATGTCAACTTGATATAATTTGTATGGTCATTGAAATACTGCCAAAGACTTCAAAGAACCAATGAATCAAGGCTATGCTATTAGTAATGCATACAAGTCAAGTATTCACTAAGTGACTACATACACCGACAGAGTGCACACCGACAGTCAGAGTAAAAAGAGCAAAGTCACAGTGTTACCCGACGAGCTAATGCATAGCATTACCGACGAGCAGAGTTATAGTGTTGACCGATGAGAAAAGCACAGAGTAACCCGACGAAAAGAATTTCAGTGTTGCCTGACGAAGAAGACAAGGACGAAGATCCCGATGACAACTAAAGTCACATCGACGGAACAGTCAGTTATCATCGATGACTAATTGAAGTGTTGACCGTCAGAACAAAGAGTTCAAGAAAATGACAAAATGCTTAGCTGTCAAGAAGCTAAAGATAGAATTAACGGATACTTATCATTGTTTTAATCATCCAGATAAAGTCGGAGATAAGTAATTGATTTAAAGCTGATTTGTCCAGTTGGCAAGATCTCTTTGAGATAAAACTGGAATTTGCTTTAAATCTATTGGCGAGAATTGTGGAACACGCCAAGAATCAAGAAAGCCAAGAAAAGGGGAAATCATGTCTATATAGAGACAAACACAATTCATTAGGAATGGGGGATTAGGTGAGGAGAAAAAGAGAAGAGGAAAGATGCTAAAAAAAATCTGAAGGAGAAGAAAGTCTTCATTCAGTCTTGATCAACAAGCTAAGGAAAGAGCTAGATTCTGCAGACACTGACGAACAATGAGACAAGCATCACAGAGCAGAACAGTGTGGAGCAAAGGTATAAGTGATTATATTGATCAGAGAGGTAATGTACTTACAATAGATCTGAAAATCTACAATTGAGTTGTATGTATGAACAAATCATTAGTTTTCAGTTTAACCATTGAAGCATAAAACCTCTTAACTGAGAAGGACTTAAAAGTCTTTTATAATTGAGATACATCCCAAGGAGTATCAAAAAGTTTGATCACAAAAGTAACATTGGATATGCCCAATACCTATTGACAGGCCAAGTGAGTGTTTGATCAAGGATGGTAGCATTAGATGCCAGATACTAGTTGACAAACTATTTCTAAATCCTCTAACAAGGTCACACCTAACAGTGTGTTTGTAACCTTTAACAGGGTTGGCTCCTAACAGAGCTCACTTCAGAAGAGTGAAAAATTGGGGTACCGATCCCAGTTGTTTTTCCCTTAATAGCATTTCCACGTTAAAATCCATGTGTTATGTGTTTATGGTTTATTACTTTACTGTTTTACATCTCACATATGCATTTCTAGATTGATCGGTATACTCTGCATGTTTACTGTGTTTTGGTTAAATAGTTAACTGCTTATCGATCTTCATACAGAAGAGAGATTAACAAAGCAATCCGACAAGTAGAAAATTGATTAAAGTATTTTAAGACATTCATCTTGTAGGACAGAAGATAACTTGAGACATAATTAGTGGTTATAAGTTTTAAGGGTTGATTTAAGGATAAATTTTGAGGTCACTGATTCACCCCCCCCCCCCTCTCAGTTATTACTAACAAGAGAGAGTTTCCCACTATTGTTCAGTCATTTTACTATGTCTTCAAAACCTTCTCATATTGATGTTAATTTATGATGGGACATTAAATCTTTACATCTAGCTAAAAATTAAAGCTTGTGTATACTCATATATGATCAGTTTGAATTTTTGGATGATATTAGTTACATGGAGAATAAGAGATGTCGATATAGTATATCTATTTAGATGTTATCTATGGTGCACATGTTCTTATGTGGATAATCACAGGCATTCATTTTGTGCATGTGTATGTGATATCCATCCTATAGGATATGATTCTTCCATTGATATTTTCATCATTTTGTTATTAGATCCAGACTTTCCCTTTATGATGCTATGATTTGTGATGGAACACTTATTATGAATTTTATACAGACACTAGTGATTAAATCTGATCATGAATGATTATTTTGGTTTATGTGGATGACTTTATTTACCTATTTAAATGATGATTATGATCATATGATGATTGAGAATACTTATTACTACTTGCATTGGTTTCTGATAAAAGTTTAATTGTGAATGAAATTGTATGGCCATGATGGACGGATAGTATTATGTAATTTAAAGTGATGTGTCATTCTATTGCTTCAGTTATATGAGCTAACTTACCAAACTATTGTTTACTCTGAGTGAAAAGGTAACCCACAACCAAATGGGATGAGGAGGTAATATGATGATCATGTGTCTAAATCAGTGATGTTGATCTAGCCTAATGGAGGGATAATATTTTGTGTGGATGTGTAGACACCAAAAATTGCCTCATCACTTGCGAGGGACATTTTGCTAATTTCCATCTAGATTAATTAAATAGTCTTCTTTATTTAATTAATTTGTGTTATTTCTCTATTTTCAAATTAAAATTCTACATTTTCATATATTTCTTATAATTAAATAATTTTAATTATTTAATTTATGAATTATTCCAGGAACCATTAAAATAATTTTATTATTGTTTAATTAATTCTTCCTCTCAAAATTTAATTAAGTGGTCTTTATTATTTAATTAAGTAATATTTCATAAGCCTCTATTAATCATAATTAAATCATTATTCCAAATTATTTAATTTACTAACAATTCCTCTTATAATTAAATGAATTATTTGATTTATTTGATGATTCTTCATCCTCAAAAAGGAAAATTCTTCCTAAATAAATGTATATACTAATTAAGTTTTCTAATCTCACCTCCCTAAATTCTACTAACTATAAGTCCAACTTTCCAATCAATTCAGTTTAGTTAATTCATCTATTCAATCATCATTTTAATCAATTCACTTAATTATTCAATCTATTTAGTCCTCTAACCAATCTATCCAGTCATCCATTCATCAATCTAGTCAAATTTTCAATCAATTTTATCATGCAACCAGCCATCTGCCAATTAGTCTGAGTTATCTGTCCAATCAATTCTGTCTCAATCAATCTTGTCCGCTCATTTCTAATCAATCTCCTTCAATCTAAACCATCCATTTGAAATCTTGAATTCTATAAAAGGAAACTTATTCCTTCATAATTTCTCTAACTGTATTTATTGAATATTTGTGCAATCATACATGAGGGGGCAAATTTGAGAGCCCAACAACAACACAAAGAAGAGAGAGAAAAGGTGTGTTTTGAAATTCTTATGTTGTATGCATTTGAATATCATAGTTACATTCTCTCCTTGAAAGAGTAAGGATTAGTGCTTAGAGAAGAGTTTTGGTGGTTAAACTTATTGATCTCTTTGCAGGTATTCTTAGTGTTTAAACTCCTCCTCATTACAATTGGTGAATCCAGTGTGAAATACCCATTAAATATTATTGATTTTAAAGTTTTTAAAATTGTGTAGGTTGTAATTTAAAGCGATGTATTTGACAAATTAAACATCGCATATGAAAGATCTTGAGCCACAATTGATAATTATTATACACATCTATGATTTAATATAATGCCTATGTTTTTTGTTTATGTATAGGGTGCAACAAAAGAAATGCATCTACAAGTAAAATGAAGCATAAGCTTAATTTTGCACTGCATACGCAAAATTTATAGTTGCATACACGAGATTTAGCACCTCATTTGCAAATCTAGCAATACATATGAATGGTAAAAATTAAGTATAAGATTTCAATATTTTGTGTTGTTTTCTTCATTTTGTACTTTAATTTCCTAATTTTGAGTCATTTTTAGTCCCTAGATCCTCTATACAGTTAATGAACCCATGTGTGTTTGAATTTTCTTATGCACTTTGCACTTTGTAGGGTGGACGTACCATTGCATCAAGTATTCTCTCTCATTTCCTTCATGGATCTTGGGTGTAAGAGAAAGCTGACAACAACACCCATCTTTTTCTTTTTTAGAATTCCTGCCTTGGTGAGAAAAGAGGTACTCACCATCAAGGGAACAACCAAAGAAATTTTTCACCTTTGAGTCGCTATAGAAATGGGTAGCAAGTGAAATCTTGTCTTAAATTTGGTGCATATGGCATAGATGCAATCTGAACTCAAGTTATTCCACTAAGGGTTGTTAGAGTCTTAAGTTGCTTGTTGATGAATCTGTATGTGGATTTATTCCTCAAAGGACTATTAAGAACCAAACTATTTTAGAGACCCAATTCCTATATTTGTTGATATAGGGAGTGCACATAATACTCCTGAGATACCCATCCATGTGCCCTTCTTAGTGAGACAAGATACTGCAATGCTTGTTCATGTTGATTTTAGTTCATGATGGAACCTGCAATGCTTTTGCATCTTCGTTTAGTGTGACCTATAACCCTTTTTTTTACTTTCATGACCTCTAGAGTCGTGTGCTCTCTTGCATTGATATTCGTAGAGGGATTTTTCACTGTCTATGAGACCAATAAGAGCTACCAAAATATTGTTTTCCTCAAATGCCCTTAAACAATCTGCAACTTAAGCATTACAAATATTAGAAACAAAGTTTATGTAAATAAATCTAACAGTTTGATTGGTCCAATGAAAAAATATAATCATTGTTTAATAGTTTTAGCCTCCCTATAGTTTTGGCATGAACCAATAGATAATAAATTTTATAATAGACTAAAGTAGGCATAAAATGATGAAAATAATGTATAAAAAGCTTTTTCTTTGTAATTTTTCTTTTGTTTTTTAAAGGTATAGTTAGTCTTGTATTTCAAATTTTTTATATAAGTTTGCTAGCTATGTTGGAGCTTCTTCTCTTTGCTAAGTTTCTTCTAACTACATGTCCTCCTACATTTTATGTTTGTAATATTAACATTTTTCAATTAAAAAAACTTTTCCTCCGTATTTTATCTATTATGCTCTTCTTGTTTGTATAAGATCTCTATTTACTTTGCTCTTCCTGTTTGTATTTAAAATCTCTAATTTTTTTAACATAGAATGGATTAGACTATCTTGGTCAATGACACACTGAGTAAAAAAAATCCACGTGCCACATAGAGGATATTAAACTAATCACCCAAATAATAGAGCCAATGGCCCTTGATGTGTATATAGAAATGAATATAAAGTATATGAAGTTGATGTTGGAATTTGATGAAATGAGTGTTCATCATGGTAATGTATTGTGGTGTTGTCATTTCTGAAAACATGATGTATTGGAGGCAAGAGATCAATTTTACTGATAGTGTTGAAGATCTAATTGTAGATGTGACTAAGTGTTCAGTCAACCGGGCAGATGACAGTATGTTTGACTCAGGCGACTGGATTTGGAGTTGAAGATCGAGTTAAGATGTGTGATCATGCATTTATCATCTATAGAGGTATATCTACCTAACTCTATGATTGCATCAGCTAGTTTGAAGATCTGTGTAAGTTATTGAAGATTCAACTGGACTGACGGGATGAATAAGAGACAGTTAGAACAACTTTGGTTAGATCAATTCCCTGGTCTATTTATTGTTTGTAAATGATTGTTGTTATATGTTAATGTTGTTTTAACTCTATTGAGTTGAAAAATGAGTTTTGGTGCGATCATACTTGATTTTTAGGTCGGTGGGTAAAATGTTTAAGGGCAAGAGGCCGACTATGATAAAGTTGTTATAAAAAAAGAATGAAATTGTGATTTAGGGTTAAGGTTGAGAAGTTTAAGCGTTGTGATAGTTTTTGGTGATTGTGTGAAGTTTTTAGATGTGTAAGGTGATGATGTCATAACTGAAGCAGGTCTGTTAGACAGGAAGGTCATAATTAGATCTGTCATTCTTGGGTCCATTTCAAGGCAAGCTCTAACAGGTTTGCAAGTAAAATCCTTTAACTAGGTCACTCCTAATAGGGTGAACATGATCTTTAACAAGATCTGAAGTGTAAATCCTTTAACAAGGTGACTCTTAGAAGGAGTTTGAAATATGTTAACATAGTAGTCTTTAACAGGACTTGTATTAGCTTCTAACCGGGCTAGGATACTCTTAATCGGGTATACCCCTAATAGGGTGTTTGTAATTTCTCCTAACAAGACAGATTTCTTTGGTTCACTAGTGAAATTTTTTGATACCATTCCACACATATTTTTCTCCCTTTAACAAGGATTTCCATGGGAAAAATCTTGAGTCTTATGTCTACTTTGTGTGAATGGTTTATATGCTAAGTTTTTATGTGATATTTACTTTTGCATGTTGGATCTTGTGGAAGCCATTTAAGATTTGTTTCAGATTTGTGGGTGCACTGATTCACTCCCCCCTCTTAGTGCCTTTGAAGACTAACAATTGGTATTAGAGCCTAGTTCCCTTGAAGAAGCCTAGCAACTCAGGTAGGATCCTTAAGGAAAATATAGAGGGTTTGTTGAAGAAAAGGATGCAAATCATAGAAGTTGAAATGGTCATTGAGGAGTTGAAGAATCAAATGAAGAATTCAAGAGCTAAAATATAAGATCTTGTTGAACAGCTGAGTGAGAGTCAAGATTACATTGAGAAATTGTCTGAAAATAGTGCATCTGATGAATCTAAAGCAACCTTAGAATCCTTGACTATGGAGATTGAAGAACTGAAAAAGGATAAGAAAAACCTCCAGAGAGAGATTGAAGCTCAAGCAATCAGAATGAGTGAAGAATCAAAAGCAAGGGGATTTGTAGAAGATGTAAGAAATATTGTAGAGGAAGCCCTAAAAGCCAAAGATGAAATCCTAAAGGCTAAAGTGGATGATCTTTTCAATTCTGAACAAGAGGTTAGTACATTGCATGAACATTTACATGAGACTAATGAAGAGTATCAAGAAGCCCTAAGACTGAATGAAGATCTGAGAAATGAGAATGAGAAAATAAAAGGAGAGTTGAATACTGCCAATGGTCTACTGAAGAAATTCAATTAGAGTACTGCTAAGATGGATGAACAACTAAGGAATCAAAGAAGGAACAAAGAGACCATAGGACTTGGATACACTGATAAGACTACTTTTGAAGTTGGAGAATCTTCTGGGAAAAAAGGAAATCAAGAATGAAGGAAAGTATCCACCAAAGGTAACACAAATAAATCCTAGTAAAAAAGCCTACAAACTTATTTGTTTCAACTATCATAAGGTAGGTCATACTAAAAATGTATTTAGGAGTAGATTTGTAAACAAAGAAAGTATTTTTTATGGATATTATTATAACTGCAATAAGTATGGTCATATTACCTATGATTGTAAATCTAGATCCAACAGTAGATCTAGTATCTTTGATGGTTACTATTACAAATGCAACAAATATGGTCACAATGCTGATGAGTGCAGGTCAAGAGTTAGCAATCAAAGGTCATCTGTGAACCGGGCAAGCCCTTACCAAAGGGAGAGGCAATTTGATGTAACATGCATGCAGAGGTTGATAAAAAATGTTAATTTTGGATTTCATTCTTACCTTGCGCATTGTGAAAGTTATTGTGGAGATAAAGAAGCATCGAGTGAGCTATTTATTGTGATCCTAGTGACAAAAGGAGATTGCTCGTGTTGATTTAAGAGAACAAATTGATCGGGTGTTGTCAAGTTTTTCAGGAAGAACCCTAGTTTTGAACTGTTTAAGGTATTTATCTGTTATCTACTTGTGTGGTTGATAATTTGAGATGGATACACCTAATTTGGTAGATATAACTGAGAGACAACGACCATAGTTTAAGAAACATCCATTCAAGTCTAAAGAAAATGATCCAGCAGGTGCCCTAACCAGCGTGCCCTATCGTGGGTTGCATGTAGAGGATGTTAGATCTTACATTCATTGCAAATTGGAAGATTTAGGATCAACAACAATACATGAACAATATGAGATGTTTTGTGAAGATAAAATGGTACTGAAAGATGAGCACAAATGTACAATAGAAAAAGGTTTTCATCATACAGATAGCTATCTCGATGGATTCGAAGATGATCAGGTTAGATTCATCCTGACCAGAATATATGATCAATTCATGTGGTTGGACCGACCACATAAGATTACTAAGGAGGTAATTCATGTAGTAAGCGGTCTATGCTCAATTGCTAATGTACATGTTCTTTGAACGATTCCAAAGGAGGAAGTGATTAGGCTAACAAAATCAAAGTGGGATGGTCGTGCCATGACTGTGAATGACATTATAGATGAAGAGGTAAAGTATGCTTCTATGGTTATTATATATAAAGTATATCATTCTAGAAGAATGAACAACATACCTAGTGGTGCTATTCATACAACACACATGATGTTTAAGGAGAATGAAGATTTTGATTTGGCAGAAACTTTGAGAGAATAGTTAATGGTGAATCTAGATAAGATCAAGAAGGAGAAGAGGCAAAAGTTTAAGTATGGTCAGGTAATCATGTGCCTATTTTTCTATTTTTAGAACATGTTCCTTGGTATCAGTAACATCACATGGTCATATATTCTCTAGCTTTCATTTAGATAAACAACTGTATGAGGATATTGGGAAATAATTTTGCAAGAAAGACATCATGAGGATATCTTAAAGATTTTTTCAGAAGCGAATGCATGAGAAGGGAAGAATATCATCTTCTATTGTGGAAAAGTACAACGATACTATATACTTCATGGTTGACATGGATACTTGTATGATGGAAGCATTTGAGCAAAGGACCTCATGGGTGATGCATATGGGTTATGAATCTGAAGAAGACATTCTGGCTATCTATGCAAAAAAATTGTTGGCTCAACCGATAGATCCCAAGACTCCAAGGTTTGGGAATAATGAATAAAATTCACTTAAAGTACATTGTGACTTGATGAAACCAGTCATTGAGAGAAAATTAAGGAAATATGTTCACAAATTCATGACTTTGAAAGGTTTCACTAAGGAGAAAATAGAGAAATCAAGGAAAAAACATGTTGTAGGGAAAGTAAGTACATCTGGTGCAGCTAGAGATGTAGATGAAGTTGAATTTGTTGGTACAACTAGTAGTGATCCAACCAGCCGACATACTAGAAGTGCAATAAAAGTGAAGAAGGAGAAACCTTCTCCTCCTATCATAACAAAGAAGAAACTAGATAAGAGTGCTAAGCCTAAGGCTACAACAGCTAAGGAGACACAAAGCACAAGAAAAGTGACATGGAAAAGAAAGAAAGAAAAAGTACAAAGAGAAAAGGAAGTTGCTGATGAAGATAATAAGAGCAAAAAATCAGAGAATGACCTGAACGAGCTCAAGGCCAAAGGAAACAAGTCAAAGTTATTCGGTACCCCTACTACTAAATTTGATAAAATTCATTTTGGAAACTTTAAATCTGTTGAAAATATAGTTAATAGAGTAAAACAATATGGTACATTAGTTGGTGTTAGAAAGTTATATGATAAGGTTAATGAACAAGACCAAAGGTTGATTGAAGATGATGTAGGTTTTAGCATGCACAAGTTGAGCAAAGCGGCTATTGAATCGAAAGGTCGAATTCCTACAACATTATATAATAAAATTGATGCAAGATGGAAGGGTGCACTATCAAGGGACATAGAGTTGGTGAAGTATGTTTTGTTGAGCCTAAAGCATAATTCTTTAGAGGAAGAGGTAGATAACAAGGTCAAAGGGGTAAGACCTATACTCAGAACAAGAGCAAGAGCTACACAATTAATGATTGGGGAGACTCAATCAGTAAAGGATGAGACATAGGAAATTCAGAGAAAACATTTGGGATTGGAAAAAGATAAAAGTAAAGTTACTTCTATAAATGTCTAGGAGGAATTAGTAAAAGAAAAAGAGGATGATCCAGTGGTTACTGAGACTGCTGAAGGATTTATTGTTGATGGTGCATAGGTCACACTTGATGAATCTAGAGATGAAATGGATAACACATGAGACATCCCTATTATGGAGGTACATGATGAGAAAATGGACACACAAGAACATCAGAAAGAACCCAAGACACAAATGAAAGATGAACCAGTAAGAAAAGGTACCGGTCAGGCTATGACTGATGATACTCAAGTGAAAGGTTCTAATGTTGAGCATAAACAAGAGAAAGAGAAGGAAAATGAAGTAACATATGGTGCCACTCAAGCCAATCAAGTCAATGTGGAGGAAAATACTGAAAAGGAATAAAGTGAAGAAAAGGTAACACCTCCTACACAGTCCAAAATAAATATTGATGATGAAATACTAATTAAGGGACAAGTCGACTTGAACACAATGAGCCCTGATGAGATGATAGACTTTGTTGTGGTACTCAAGTCAAAGGAAAAACAAATCAGAATGCAATAGAATCTCAGGTAATAAACTCTGCCATATATTTATTTTCAGTACTGTTAAGTAATGTTAAGTATGATGAGAATGCTACACCTATAGAGCAGTTAGCTCATTTGGTTATTGCAACTGGAGATGAGATGAAATTTTAGAAGATGCAAAAGTGTTGAGAGAAGAAAAGTTATATGAGAAGAGGAGATCAGATAAATTGGTACAGTCAATTGTCACAAACAACAAAGCACTCACATTGGTTGTTAAATGGTTGAAGGATGCATTAGCTGTTAAACGGTTGAAGGATGCTTAGGTTACTTGTTTCCAATTATGATCCAATACATGAATAATCTAATGCATTTGGTGGAAAGGTTAGCAATATTAACAACATGATGAAAACCAATAGAAGTGAGCAAGATCAGAGGATTGCTAATTTGCTGGAATTACAAAATTTGTTGATCCCAAAGCTATAATTTTTGCAACAAGTTGTATAGGAAGCTGAGAAGACTTTGACATTTCCTGATGTATGCACAATTGATGGATTAGAGGAATTATAATTTTCTCTAAGTGGTCAGATTGCAATTGTGAAGATTTTACTAAAGAATTGAGACATTGATCTACAAATTTTAAAGGTTAATTTCAGTGATGTCTTCATTAGAATGTAACTAGGTACTACTCTTTTATCAATAAAATTTTGACACTTTTTGTCATACCTTTGTCATTTTTGTCAAAGGGGAAGTGAATGTAATGATGTACTAAAGTTGAAATTTGGCTAAGTTCATGAAATGTAAATGTAACGGTTAAGGGGAGTAGTATACATGACTGTAATTCCTAGGGGGGTCTTTTGAGCGATTGAGAATTTTTTACTTCAATGCAATGCAATGTATTTTTTCGTTTCTGCAGTAGATTAGACACTTAGGCAAATTTCTTGTTTATTTTTCTAAGAGTTGTCATCAATGCCAAAGGGGGAGATTGTTGGCATTTGGTGAAGATGGTCTGAGTGTTGATCATGGTAATGTATTGTGGTGTTTTTATTGCTGGCAACATGATGTATTAGAGGTAAGAGATTAGTTTTACTGATGGTGTTGAAGATCTAATTGTAGATATGACAAAGTGTTTAGTTAATCATACATATGGAAGTATGCGAGACTCGGGCGACTAGATCTGAAGTTGAAGATTGATTTAAGATGTGCGATCATGCAGTTATCATCTATAGAGGTATATCTATCTGTGTCTATAATCACATCAGTTAGTTTGAAGATCTGTGCAAGTTATTGAAGATTCAAGTAGAATGACATGATGAATAAGAGACAGTTAGAACAAGTTTGGTTAGATCGGTTCCCCAGTCTATTTAGTTTTTAAGTTGGTGGGTAAAATGTTTTAGGGCAAGAGGCTGACTTTGATAAAGTTGTTATAAAAGAAGGGTGAAATTGTGATTTAGGGTTAAGGTTGATAATTTTAAGCGTTACGATAGGTTTTAGTGATTGTGTGAAGTTGTTGGATGTGTTAGGCGGCGTTGTGATCATAACTGAAGTGGATCTATCAGACAGGAAGGTTAGAATCAGATCAGTCATTCTTGGGTCCATCTCAAGAGAAGCTCTGACAGGTTTGCAAGTAAAATCCTTTAACTAGGTCACTCCTAACATGGTGAGAAGAATCTTTAACATGATCTAAAGTGTAAATCCTTTAACTAGGTGACTCTTAGAAGGAGTTTGAAATCTCTTAACAAACTAGTCTTTAACAAGACTTGTATTAGCTTCTAACATGGCTAGAATACTCTTAACCGGGTATACCCCTAACTGGGTGTTTCTAATTGCTCCTAACAGGGAAGATTTCTTTGGTGCACTAGTGAAATTTGTGGATACCATTCCACTCGTGGTTCTGTCCCTCTAACAAGGGTTTCTACGGGAAATATCTTGTGTCTTATGTCTATTTGGTGTTAATGGTTTATATGCTAAGTTTCTATGTGATATTTATTTTTCATGTTGGATCTTGTGGAAGACATTTATGATTTGTGGGTGCCCTGATTCACCCCCCCCGTTCCCCCCCTCTCAATTCCTTTGAATACTAACAGTTGAATACTTCCTTAATATGGATATACAAGAATTGAAGGTGGCAAATGTGTTGACGTTTTAACATCTACTTCAAGGCTAGGCTTAACAGGGAAAGTCTTTCAACAGTTGTGCACTAGAGCGTTCACAATATAAAAATTTACATACTCGAGAGCTCAATAAGGAAGCTATTTTGTAAGGATTGGGCTTAAATAATACACATTAAGTGTTTCAACCATTTACCCCATGTTCAATGTTTTTATTTAGTAGATTCATTTCACATGATAAAATAAATTTAAAAATAGAAAAAAATCGATTGATAAGAATTCAAAATTTTCATATGATTGACAAGTGGCAAAAAAAAGCCTAAGCTGGCGGGGCAAATTTTAGCCCCCCACCTTTTCAAACTGCTCAAATTTGCAACTCTAAAAAGTAGGGGTTGCTACTTTTGAGGAAAAGATTTGATTTAACCCTGTAGCAATATTTTTTTTACTTGATGGGACCCCTCCATAAAAATAGACCGTGAAGCCCCCTCATGGGACCCCACCCTTAGGGCCCATTTGTTTCTAGGTATTGACTAGGAATTGGCATACCTGCATGCTGGTATTGTCGAATTCAGTGCTTGGTTCCAAAATGAAAAATAGGAATAGGGTTATGTGAATTCTAATTTTGGGCCTTTTTGAGCATTCCACAATTCCCCCTCAGGACCTGGAATTGGAATTGAAAATTGGAATTGGAGTTGAGAGTATTATTTTGGGAAGGAAAATTCATTCCCATTTTTGTGTTAATATTTTATTGCTATAAGGATATATATATGTGTGTGTGTGTGTGTGTATATACACATGTGTATATATACACATATATATGTATACACGTGTATATACACATGTGATGTATATATACACATACACATGTGTGTATATACACTCATGTGTATATATACGTACATGTATCTATATTATATATACTTGTGTGTATATACACTCATGTGTATATATACGTACATGTATCTATATTATATATACACACTTGTGTACATATATACATATATATATATACACGTGTGTATATATACATATTTGAGTGTATATACACATGTATATATATACATGTGTGTATATATACATGTATGTATATATACACATGAGTGTATATACACACCTATATGTATATACACATGTATATATGTATGTGTATATATACACATATGTGTGTGTATATATACACATGTGTATATATATGTGTGTATATATACACACATGTGTGTGAATATACCCTTGTGTATATATATAGTATATATACATGTATGTATATATACACACATGTGTATATATATACACACACACGTGTGTGTGTATATACATGTGTATATATGTGTGTGTGTGTGTGTGTATATGTGTATATATGTGTGTGTGTGTATATGTGTATGTGTGCAAAAACAAAATTCCAATTCCAATTCTAGTTTTGTGGAACCAAACGCAGAATTTGCATCTTCTCACTCATCTTCCAGGTGAACCAAACAGAACAAGCCCATATTCTAGAATTCATTTTGAGAATAGCAGAATTCCAGAATAGATTCAATTTTAGAATTGGCAATTACAGCATGCACAAATTCCACGAAACAAACGGGCCCTAGTGTCACTTTTATCAGCCATTCCTTTTCGGAGCATCTGTTCCCATTTCCCATTTCTATTAGCATTCAAATTCCAAAAAAAATCCCGCGTGGTAAGTACAATAAATTGTCATATTGTTTGGTGAGTTTTATTTTCAGAGCAGTGGGCCGACCTATATTTTCATTTACTAGCATTCCCTCAGCCTGTGCCAAAATGGGAGGTCTGGAAGAGGGTATGTGTGACACTTGGAAATCCTATCGCAAACGTATTCAAAATGTGGAAGCCTCTAAGAAATTATGTCTCATCAAATGTCGTGCTTGCAGGATATGCATGATATGTGATTCGCAAGTGTTCAGCCAAACTGGAAAACCATTGCAAGCATCATTCCAGCCTATGCAAAATTGGGAGCTTTGGAACATGTTGTGGACATCGAGTATAGGATAACCGTTTTGAATTTTTCCATATGTTGTAGCTTCACCTTCGCTAACTAGACATGCATGATATTTCCAGTTTACTGGCAGATTGTATCTTTTCTATTTGCAAGCCTTGCGAAGTGCTTTATCATGTTTTTTTTTTTTTTTAATGATTTGATTATAATGACATTTAGGAAACGAAACTATGTTTTTGGATTTTTTTTGGAACTTGACTAAAATCAATGTAACCTAATGATGTGAATTTAATGACGTTTAGGGAATGAAGCTATATTTTTAGATTTTGGATTTTTTGAATTTGATTAGGGACAATGCAACGATGATTTGATATAACATTTAGGGAATGAAATTATGTTTTTGGAATTTTGGAATTTTTAGAATTTGACTAAGGACAATGCAAGGATGACTTGACTATAACAATATTTAGGAAATGAAAAGCATGTTTTTGGATTTTTGGATTTTTGGAATTTGACTAAGGATAATGTGAGTTTAAAATGATTGAGACTAATTTAGCTAGAGTAGTGACTAGGAAATGACAAATGTACCCTTAAGATTTTTTTTAAATTATGAGAGTTTGATTCTAGGAATATGAACCTAAGTAATTGAGAGAAAATATTTGAGTTCAAAATGACGATGGAAAATGACAAATTCTTCCCCTTTTTCTATAGTCTTAAGCTAGGGTTTGGTTTGTGGCAATGATAATTTGACAAAGTGGAAAATTGATTGAAAGGGTCAACGATATCCTAATAATCACTAAGGAAATATCCAAAAGGGTAAGATCCCTAACCTTCAAAGAATAACCCTAAAGATGGAGTACTCAAACCTAGGAAATGCAAGACTTATATTTTTGGATTTTTTAAATTTTTTAGAGAACACAAGAAAGGACAACCTAAAATGATCAATTGATACAATGAATGGAAACCTAAAGGTAATGAAAAACCTAATTGATGATGCAAGATTTTACCTAAGTGTAGAATAATGAATGGTTGATTGAACCTAAGATGCAAGTCCTAACAAAAAATGCAAATATTTGTATGCCAATTACAATGAGTATGTTAAAGATAGTCTTAAAAAATGTGTGTATGGACTCTAAATTTCTATCTGAAAAATTGATTTTAAGATTCTATTTCTATTAGGCACATGTGATGATAAATCAACAAATGCGACACACAAACAGATAAATGTGATGTTTAATCAGACGAACGTGGTGCTAGATCTAGAAAAAGGGGTGTTTTAGGAAACACATGTATAGAATTATCTACAATTGTGGTGGATTATTTAGAAAACTTTGGTCTTTAATGGTCAAATAATTAGTCAAGTATAGTGTATTCTCTAATAAAAGTTAAGTCTCAGGTAAAAATACTCAGGCATATGCATTAAATAGTCTGAGAAAACTAGGATTCTGGATTGGTAAAATTTAATGCTCAGACAAATGCATTACATACTTAAGGAAATGTGGTGTCAAATCTAGCATATGTAGTGAATGGTCTTGCAGATGTGTTGAATGTTTTAATAGTTACAGTGTATTTTCTGTGATTTTTCAGTAGTTTACAGTTTTATTTTGATTACAAGTACAATGAAGACACATCAATTAGTATTACTAGTTTTCACCCTAAAAAAACAAGGTAAGTAGCTTACAGCCTAGATTAGCCCAATTAATTTCACTAGCATTAACAATTTGTAAATATTTGAAATACATGTACAACCTAGGCTAGAAATAGCCAAATACTTGCTAAAGCCCTCACAATAAAATACCAAAAGAAAAATAGACAACTAAAGAATCAAGTGGCACTCACTCCCCCAACACGTTACCAACACACTTGATCTCTTACCCCGAAGGCTCAGAGCCCTTATGAATTAAGGATTATTACATGTCTCATTAGGAATGGAACACTAGTGTACATCTTCGGGCATGGTATGTTTCATACTCCCTGTATCAAAAAATATAGGTTTTGGATCTCTAAATAAAACAGGTTCTTAATAGTCCTTTGAGGAACAAAGCCACCTACAGATTCATTGACAAGCCACTTAAGACATTGCCAACCCTTAGTGAAATAACCCAACTTCACATTGCATCTATTCCATATGCACCAAATAAGATGAGATTTCACTTTCTACCCATTTATATAGTGGCTCAAAGGTGAAAAATGACTTTGGTTGTTCCCTTGATGGAGAGTACCTCTTTTCTCACCAAGGTAGGCATTCTACAAATGAAAATATGGGTGGTGTTGTCACCTTTCTCTTACACCCAATATTCATGAAGGAAATGGGAGAGGATACTTGATGCAACGATACATCCACCCTACGAAGTATAAAGCACACAAGATAATTCAAACGTGCATGGGTTCATTAACCTTATGAAATTAAAATGTGATAGGAAAACACATGGGTTTATAAATAATTTTTCTTTTCTTTTTTGTTTTCTCCACAAGCCATTCCACAACGCTAAAAATGAAGGTTAGTAACTCTGAAAACCACTAGTCTAGGGACTAAACTAACTAAAAATCAGGAAATTAAAGTACAAAATGAAAATATCTTATACCTAATTTTTACCAGTCATATGGAACACTTGATCAGTGAATGCATGCTAAATCGTGTGTATGCAACTATAAATTTTGTGTATGCAATACAAAATTAAGCTTATGCATCATTTTACCTACAAATTAATCTCTTCTCCTAAACCCTACACAAAAACAGAAAACATAGGCATCCAATTAAATAAAAAAATGTGTATAATAATTGTCAATTGCGGCTCGAAATCTGTCATATGCAACATTTAATTCATCAACTATATGATCACTTTAATCTATAACCTGCACAACTTTTAAAACATTGAAATCGGTAATATTTAAGGGGTATTTCACTTTGTGTTCACCAATTGTAATGAAGAGAAATCTAAGCATTGAGAATACCTACAAAGAGATCAATGAGTTTAACCACAAAAACTCTACTATGAGCACTAATCCCTTCCTTCAAGGAGAGAAAGTAATTATATGATAATCAAATGCATGCAAGATAAGAATTTCAATAACACATAAATATATTTAACAACACCATTATCTCCCTTGGCTCTGTCTTATTTGTGTTGTTTTTGGGCTCTCAAATTTGCACCTTCATGTATGATTACACAAAGATTCAGAAATGTGGTTAGATAAATTATGAAGAAATAAGCTTCCTTTTATAGAAGTCAAAATTTTGAATGGATGGTTCAGATTGGAGGAGACTAATTAGAAATGTGTAGACATGATTGATTGAGACAACATTGATTGGACAGATAACTTAGAGTAATTGGTAGATGACTGGCTGCATATTAGAATTGACTAACAAAATGACAAGATTGATGGATAGATGACTAGATAGATTGGATAAAGGACTAAATAGATTGGATAGTTAAGTGAATTGATTAAAATTGAATAGATGAGTTAGTTAGATTGAACTGATTGGAAAGTTGGACCGATAGAAAGTAGTAGTTAGAGAGGTGAGACTAGAAGACTTAATTAGTGTTAAACAGTTAAAAAATTATTTAATTGTGCACATGCAGTATAAATAAATAAAATAAATATTTTATTTATTTGGAAGAATATTCCTTTTTGAGGATGAAGAATAATTAAAAAATTAACAATTCATTTTTTTTGATTGCTGGTAAAAACAAGTTTTATGGGGACCCAAAACCCCTTACAACAAATACAAAAAAGAAATAGGCGATAAAACCACTAAACTAAAACAGGACTAAAGCCCATCCTGTAAAACCTAGGACCAACACAAAAAACCAGAGACAAAAACTAGAAACTAGCTAAACCACCCAGCAACCGAAAACCAAAAAATGATCCAGCAAAAAAGCAGGGGAACAATAGGACCTAGGCAAACTCCAGAAGAGTGCCTTCCACTTCCTTCTTAGCCTCAGACACCTTCTTGATGTCAGCATTGAAGTGTGAGACTTCCAAGATCCTGTCTTGGATTTTCAATAATTCATTTAATTATAAGAGGAATTGTTTTTGATAGAAGTAAATACAGGTTTTGAATGGGCCCCGCAACCATTTACAAAAGATTCTCAAAAGAGAAAAGATAAGAATTAACAACCCAGAAAAAAAATGAAAGCCTGCAACGAGACAAAAGGCAGGACCCCAACAAACAAGCTAAGAAACCATAAGACAAAAAAATAGAGCTGGAAACAAAAAATAGAACAACGACCAGCAAACTACCAGTAACCAACCAAGAGCTATATTTTGTTCTTCATGGCCTTCTCGGCCTCTTTCTGCATATTCTTAGCCTCTTTCTTCTTATCCTCCATCTTTTGGATAGCATCTTTGATACTTTTCATCTCCTTAGGGGTTTCAGGAAGCTTGCATTTAAGGCTGCTTCTAGTTCTAGTTCCGGGTCCAGAGCTCCAAGCATCATTAGCCAAAGTGATAGTATTGTTTTCCAGCAATTATCTCTCCAAGTAATTATAAATGGCCTTCAAGTTCATAACTGAGATTTTAAGTCCCTCATTACTCTGCTTCAGTCAACAAACAAGCTAAGAAACCATAAGACAAAAAAATAGAGCTGGAAACAAAAAATAGAACAACGACCAACAAACTACCAGTAACCAACCAGGAGCTATATTTTGTTCTTCATGGCCTTCTCGACCTCTTTTTTCATATTCTCAGCCTCTTTCTTCTTATCCTCCATCTTTTGGATAGCATCTTTGATACTTTTCAGCTCCTTAGGGGTTTCAGGCAGCGTGCATTTAAGGCTGCTTCTAGTTCTATTTCTGGGTCCAGAGCTCCCAGCATCATCAGCCAAAGTGATAGTAGTGATTTCCAGCAGTTTTCTCTCCAAGTAATTATAAATGGCCTTCAAGTTCATAACTGAGATTTTAAGTCCCTCATTACTCTGCTTCAGAACTTCACTAATAATGTGCCCATTATAACTAATCTTTTTGTTCATGTCTTTCAGCTTCTCCTCCAAAATGACTTTGATCTTAGCTGTCAGGCTTTCACCCGAGTTATTGCTATTTACCTCCATCAAAAACTTCCTTTCCAGATTTTCCAACCTGATTTTTAAGGTCTCCATAGTATCCTCTAGAGCCTTTAGGCGTTGTTTCATTTCTTGGATATCATCCGCAATCCACTTCTCCATGTTTATGCCATGAACCTTTGTTGTTAACCACCTACTGAATACGATCATCATAATCAAAGCCCATAGTGGTACCCTTGTCCTTCCTACTCGAATAAGTATTATCTTTGATCTGGTCTTCGATGGTCATCTTATCTTTGCCAGCCCCGACATCTCTGGAATTCTCCTTTTCACTGCTTTGGTAATCTTTTTCCTCGGCATTATCCTCTTCCTCCCTTCCTCCTTCAGTAATTTTTCCTCTTCTTCTTCCCCTTCAGCTTTCTCCTCAGTTTCCTCTTTATTAGGGTTTTGGCTTTTAACCTCCAAGGTATCCATTTAATGAGCTTGATCGTCATCATTCTCTTTGATGTTGACATCCTTCTCATCCCCTTTAGGGGTTGAAATCTGGGCTTCCATGTCCTCCCTGCTTTCCCTATTTTTCTTCTTCTTTTTCCTATCCCTCTTCTGGGTTTTTTCCTCTTTACCATCTTCATTATTTCTTTTCCTTTTCCCCTTTACCCTTTTGGGTATCGGGTCAGGGATCCTATCCCGAGCATACTCCGCAATAAGCATAATCAACCCTTCATGCAAGATAGGGTTTCTGGCCTTCTTACTATTATCCACTATGCTATTATTCAATGAGTTAAGCAGAAAGTAAGGGAAATAAACTTTCTTCTTATGCCTAAAGTGGTTAACCAACACAAAATGCAAATTATAAATCTTAGAGTAACGACCATCTAAAGTGAAGTATTCAATCATAACAGTCAAGATTTCAGTCGAGATGCTCTTAATTTTTTTAATATTAACATATTCTCCCATCCCTTTGTTCATAAGAGCCTCTTCTTCAACACTTTTTGGGAACAATTTAAAAGCTTGCGTCCCCATTTTTTTGTTATCCCTGTAAAATTTCATGCCCTCCGAAGACAGACCCATAATTTCTGCCAAAAGGCTCAGAGTAAGCGGGAAAGATTTACCACCCAGATTGACATTGCCATTCACCCATCCGTCTGCAAAAATCTTGGTGATGTCATTGTCAAAGTCATGCAATCTTTCCATGTAGGGAGTAACACCACCATTTTTCAGCTTTTTCCAAACCTTCTTATTCCGCCTCCACTTCTCACTGTCCATCGGCTCCTCTCTTTTCAACCTGCCACCCATCCTGCCCAAAGATCTCTGATTTCTCTTCTGGATGACAACAACATTGTTCTAGTTTCTTTGAATAGATTTGCCAAAAATGACCCACAATCTGTGTGGTTTGTGCTTAATCATGACACTATCACAGCTCATCTGACAATTATCCCACCTCGAAACATTAAGTGTCCTTATCATAATTAATATTGATTACTCCTTCCCTGTGGTTTAGTCTATCATAATTGATAAGACTCCTCATATCATTTTTAATATTTTCCTCTCCGATCTAGTTTTGGGAGATGTCACTGTGGGTCCCCATATTAGCTAAAGCATCTGCCGGTTTATTTCCTTCACGGTAAACGTGGGAAATATAATTTTCCTGAAAGGTTTGGAGGATAGTAGTGTTTTTTTCAATAATATGGGCTATAGTCCATGAGGGGGCACTCCTGCCTTTTATACAATTTATTGTATTTAAAGAATCCCTTCCAGCTAAATTTTTGAGCTTCCCAGCTCTTTTGCCAAGTTAACCACTTCAAGAGCAGCCTGAGCTTCTGCCACATGATTCGTTTGAATCCCAAGAGGAGTAGCCACAGCTCCAAGACATTTTCCATTCCAATCCCTTATGAGCCCACTCGCCCCAGCCTTCCCAGCCTTCCCAGGATTACCTTTGGGAGCTCCATAAAATTTTCCCTTCATCCAACCCTTCGGGGGAGCAGTCCAGACAATATTTTCTCTAATTTTGGTCTTGTTAGTTTTGTTATTATTTTCCTCCCTTTTAATAAATTCGCTTATGTCCTGTGAGTTATTCCTGGTCTGAGAGTCTTTAGGATAAGAACCTCTAAAGTTTTCCATTAAGCTTTTGCAAACCATATTTGCTACATTCTCATGAGGAGAGTGCTTATCTCAGAACACCCTATTATTTTTCTCCTTCCAGATTCTCGAAGTAAAGTGAGGGAGAATCAACATCCAAAGTCTCTTTATTTCTTTGCCTAAGGGAAAATACCATTGTTTAACAAAATATTTGATGCTTTGAGGTTTCACCCATTCCATGTTCATCTTTTTGAAGATTGAGTCCCACACATTTCTAGTATAGGAACAATGGATCATTAAGCGGTTACAATTTTCCTCTTCAGCATAGAAGAGAAAGCATCTATTAGGCATATTAAAACCTCTTTTGCTGAGATTATCCAGGGTTATGATTCTGTTATGAACAACCAGCCAGGAAACCATGTTAATTTTAGGTATAAGATTTTGATTCCATACCTGGGAGCAAAATGAACTTTCTTCCATCTCAGAAAGGAGGGCAGAGGTTGAAGAGATAGAGTACCTTCCATTAGCTTCTCGACCCCAAATGAAACTATCCTGAGTATTCTCTCTTAGGAACCAATTGTTAAGTTTCTTGTTCACAAGCTTAAGATTCCCATCTATGTTTCTTAAATCAACCCAACTCTCATTTCTCCAGTAATCCGCCACCTTGTCTCCTAAAGTTTCTTTACATGCCTGAATAGCTTTTGACCACTCCTTATTATCATTAAGGGTTTTTTCCTTTAGCTAAATATCATCCCAGAAACTTATCTTCCTGTCATCTCCTAGTTTCCATCTACCACCTTTTCTAGCCAGATTCTTCCCTTTACAAATAATATTTCAGATGAAGGAACCATAGGTATCCTCTTGGGAGTTTAAAGTGTTCTCAAGGGAGGAAAGATGGTATTTACTTTTTAGTATTAAATTCCATTCCTTGTCTTCTTCAAAGATTCTCCAGCACTGTTTTTCCAGAAGGGCCTTATTAGTGTTTCTGGTACTTCTTATACCCAGACCACCATGTTTCTTAGGTTTACAAACCTTATCCCAGGACACAAGAATAAATCTCTTCTTCCCCTCAACCCCAGACCAAAGGAATCTCTTCTAGATTTTCTCTATCAAATCAGCAAACTTCTGAGGGATTTTGAAGAGGCTAAGGGCGTAAACTGGAAGATTGTGGAGTGTTGCCTTCAACAACTGGACTTTTCCAGCTTGACTCAAGACAACCCATTTCCAACCAGCCAGTTTGTTGTGGAATATGTCCAAAATTTCATTCCAAAAAGAGATCTCAGGTTTCGGACATAAGGGAAGACCAAGATAAGGTGCAGGAATACTTCCAATCTTACAACCAAGGATTGAGGATATCTTCTTTTGTCTTTGTAGGGGAGTGTTTCTAAAAAGAAAAGAGCTTTTCTCCTCGTTTATGAATTGACCTGAGGCCTTAGTATAGATGTTCAGGGTCATCTTTATATTCCTTACTTCTTTGACAAAAGCCTTCCCCATCAAGATTGTATCATCAACAAATTGTTCATGAAAGCATTTGTGAACTGAAGAAGAAGGTTGAAGACCAACAATTTGCCCTTTTAAAACCAAACTATTTAAGTATCTCCCCAGGCTTTCAGCCATTATTGCAAAAAGGATAGGAGAGATCTAGGGTCTCCTTGTCTCAAACCTATGAGGGGTGGAAGAAATTTGAAGAGCCCCCATTGACAATAACAAAAGAAGACACCATAGTAACTAGTTATATAATCAATTTGATCACCATAGCATCAAATCCAAATGACCAGAGGACTTTTGGAAGGAAATCCCAGTCAACTCTGTTATAAGCTTTGGAAAGATCAAGCTTTGTCAATAAACCTTGTTTCTTAGAAACTTCTAATGAGTGAATATCCTCATGAACCACAATAATTGAGTTCAAAATCTGCCTCCCCAGGACAAAGCCATTTTGCTAGGGGGAAATAATAGAAGGTAAGAAAGAAATAATCCTAGAGGTCAGCACCTTTGATATAATTTTGTACATAGAGTTACAAAGGATGATAGGCCTAAAACCATCGACAGTGTTGGCTCTGTGTGCTAAAATGTTGACACACTTCTATGAATCATTCCATCCAAGGTTTCTCAAGAATGAGACCTCAAATATCGATCCATAGCTCTCTAGTCATGGAGTGCAAAGGTGTGAAATGGAGGCCCTCAGATTGACCTAGTTGTGCCCATGCAAGTACACCATGAAATGAGAGATTCAAATGCATGAAAATGAGATCTACTCTATATGATTGCAATGCATAAAAATAAATTAATCTAAATGATAACAATGCATGATTAATCTATGAAAGGAAATACAAATGCAAATCTAATCTATGAAAATAAATATGAATCTAATCTACAAGAGTAGCCATGGATGCAAGAAGAATGAGACAAGAAGAAAGAAGTTGCAATATCCAAGCTCAAAGTGCTCAAATGCTCCTCCAAAATTTCTCTCCAAACCTGCAGCATAACAATACTATGCAAAAGATGATATCTTTGATGATTATCAAATGAGAAGGAGAAGTTTCCTTATATAAGAAAATGAACGGTTGAGATTAAGAGGCAAAAAGAATTCATCAATGGTTGAGATTAAGAGGCAAAAACCCACCAGTTAGGAAGATGTGATGAAAAATAAATTTTTATTTAATTTATTGCCTTTTTCAACAAATAAAGTGCTTTAAGTGGGGATTTTTATTTATTTAATTAAAAGAGAGGTTTTCTTTCAATTAAATAAATTAGAAGAATTTTATTTAATTAAATG
>MU224217.1:4550582-4570440 GCA_018584345.1 Thuja plicata
TTTGGCTTATCATTATTTATGTTTTTCAAATCCATTTTTAAATTTAAAAACTATTATTATCTTCATATAAATCTCCTCATTATGAAATTTCATAAATGTAACAAAATTATTTAAAATATTTGGAAAAGATATAAATACTTTTAATAGCTTTATTTTAACATAAATTTAATTTATATATTATTATTTATCACACTTATAGAAAAGCTCTTTAACTACTTATGACACTTATATCAAGATATCAAGAAGAGAACTTATTAGATTTTATTTTATTTATTGGAAGGTTTGGTATCAAATCAAATATTATTTTTGTAATTGTAATTGAAAGTATATATTTAAGAACAAAAATAAGAAATATTAATTTTTAACAAAATTATGAAGAACTCAATAAGTTTTTTTTATCTCTTATATATTAGAAATCTTACAAGAAACAAGACTTAATCTATAATAAATAAATTAAAAAATATTTAACTAAAATTGTCAAAAAAATCCAATCTTATTAAATTATTATTCTGAATTGTAATATATCTATATATATATATATATATGAAACTTATCACAAAACTAGGTTTACTGGCTATGTATTCTCCCATCAGTGTTGATCATGGCTATAAACAATGTTATTCTAACCGTTAGAAGCCAATCGCTTTGGAGTCCAATTGGGCATCATGAGAAGCTTTTTAGGTACCCCCCCAAATACGAAAATCTCAATTTATTTATGGTCATTATTAGTTTATTAGCGAGCGATTCAAAGGATTTTCATTGTGATTAACAACGAGCACCGAATGATCAAAGTAGTTTGCATCTCTTTATTGATTTTATTCTACTTAAACTCCAAAACAATCACATTGAATCTCTCGTTGTTTATTGATTGAATAAATTGCTACACTCCAAATTAACTGAGCAGCGATGTAAAACTGAGAATGGTGTAATGAACAAAATGGCTATAAGTAGTAACATCACATTCACATTTTCTCACAGAATAGATTGATTAGATTGATTGCAATTTTTGTTATTTGTGTGAGTGAGTTACTCTTCGGATATATGGGTGCTCTTGATATTTCCCATGGCGTCTTCTACTTTCGAATTTTGGATTTAAATTGGCAATGCTCAGTTTGCTCCATTCTAGCAAAAGCAGGAGACGCCATGAGCAATTATGCAAAGTAACCTGCAATACCAAATCCTTAGTAAAGGGTGTCATCCCAGCATTGAGAGGAGCATATTTAGTTATCGTGTGGAATCCTTCACATGGCCTCTGCCAGACTGTTTAGCAGCGAAATACATCTCCTGTAAAATGAACTCCCACCCAGTTTGTAAAAACATTCCGAGCAAGACACCACCTCCTCATACATTATGTGTGGAACCTCTTTCTCTTTTTTTCATTTTTTTTAGATTACAAGAATCGGTTATAGCACCTCTTTTAAACTGAAAACATTACTGGTGATGCTGGCACAACACGTTCTCTGTGTCACGTATGCTGGGGAGACTAGACTTTGTGACTTTGTGTTTTACCACAGGTAGCTCTCGCCAATTGAACTAGGCACCCACCCCTTCTCTTCATTTATTGTTATCTCTTCCATTTCCATGAATTTTCTTTCCCCTTCAGTTTGTAGGGGCTTCACTCTGGAACAGAGTACCCAACCCATTTTCCCATTTACTCTTCTTGTGACAAAGTCTCATAGGTGTCAAGTTCAACATAGCTCCATGTGATATAGATGTCAACACAACTCCAGTTGCTTTGTAAGGCCTGTACAGAGTCAACTTAGTGATCCCAAGTACAAAACAAACAAATTCCTCTATTTTACCACTCTTTGGGGGAACTAAAACTTCCTTTGTAAATGTCTCTGGATGAATCTTATGAGACCAAAATGATCCTTCGTCAAATGAAATGGGTACTCCTTCCTTTTCCTATATAACTTTCTTGCTTATCTGACAATATAAACATACAGAGAAAACCAAAATTCAAGCTTGCCACCCATATCTTTCTACAGGTCAAGAAAGGCTATCTAAGTGTTGCTACACAAGGTTGCAGGGTTACCAGTTTTGACTTGAACCTGCAACAGGCCAAGCAGGGGTAATTTTTTATTTCCCAGCATTGGCCCGGCCTATTTTTTATTTACTAGCATCAATAAATTTTGTCAGGCTCAATTCTTACCTCATCATCAATTTTGTCGGGCTCAATTTTTAGTCTATCACCCCTTGTTGGAAATGAGATAAGTAACTGAGAGGGGAGGGGTGAAGCAGTTACTCCAAAACAAATCCTTTTCCCTTAGATGTCTAAATAATTTAATACTGTTAGTCGGGTTAATTAAGATATTCTTCTGTAGCTCGGGTGTTCCTTTTGTAACTAGGGTGTCAAAGCAATCTTTAATGCAATTATATTTAGAGATTAAGTGCAGAAACATAAAGCATAAAACAAGTAACAAGTACACATATGACACCAAGATTTAACATAGAAACCCAATATGGAAAAAACCACCAATGTAACTAGTTACTGTTTTTCACTCTTCTGAAGTGAGCCCTGTTAGGAGCCAACCCTGTTAAAGGTTACAATAACACACTATTAGGTGTGACCTATTCAAAGGATTTAATCACCTTGTGAGGAGTGGCCTTGTTAGAGGTCTTCAACACTTCAATCTAGAAATGCTACCTTGTGAGAGGATTACAAAAGACTATTAAGTCTACTCTGTTAAGAGATTTTGATCACTGCTACAATTGTTAGAAAGTAAAAATGGATTGACCTGTAGGTGTAAGAAACTATCTTTGTTGATTCAGATCTCTGTTTGATTGTAACTGGATCCTTGCTGATCAGATATTCTATTGCAGCTCCGAGTGTTCTGTATTCAATCAGAATCCCATCTGATTTCGCCTTCATAGAATTCCACACTTCTGCCTTTTCACTTTCACATCATCTTACACACTTAGGCTTCAACTACTACTTTACATTCAATCCAAACTTGACCTTTCATAAATACATGGTAAGCCCTGTCAATTCATCTTGAATAAACTCTAAATGATAAATCATAATTCAGTTGGCCTCATATAACCATTTAATTACATAATATAAATCACGGTTAGTCAGTTGCAACTGAATGCCCGACCAAGACTAAAATGCCTGAGTGAACTCGGTCAACACTGAACTTCTTTAATGCCCGAACTCAACTCATTCTGTTTACCAACTGTGCTCGGTCTGAATGTAGACATTAGTGTAAAACCACTACATAAGTGTATATGCATGTGTAACATCAATGACAATACACAATTGAATAATTGTCTTCAACAATCTCCCTCTTTGGCATTGATGGCAACACAACATGTCATAATACAAAGAATTGTGGAGAAACAGACAATTTCTTTAATGTCTTTAGCTTCATTTTGATTCTCCCTCTGAATATGTCCTTAGCTTCATTCTGATTCTCCCTCTAACAATGTCCTTAGCTTCATTCTGATTCTTATGTATTATAGAAAACTCTTTTTCTTTGACAACATATGCCAAAGACTCCAATTCCACAAGTACTGTTTCTCTTTGAAGTTGTAATGTACCTGAATGTACTGATTCATCTGTAATGGGATCTGATAGATCTGCATCAACTGGAAGATTTTCACTGTCGCTTGGGTTGATGCATCACTAAACTATATTTTAGTGACCTTCAGGTAGGGGAAGTACCCCTAGCTTTCCTGTAAGATACAAGAATGCATCCTTAGGTAAGGGTTTGGTGAATATGTCCGCAACTTGTTCTTTGGTGTTTACATATTCCAACCTTACTTCTCTATTATGTACTAATTCCCTCAAGAAATGATATTTTATTGCTATGTGCTTGGTTTTGGTGTGCATCACAGGATTCTTTGAGATGTTAATGGCAATGGTGTTGTCACAGTAGATAATAACTGGTTCTTTTATCTCTTCCTTCATTCTTGACAAAAACTGTTTGATCCATATGATGTTAGAACAGTTCACTGCCACAGCAACATATTCTGCCTCTGCTGTAGACTAAGAGATACAACTCTATTTCTTGCTATTCCAAGACACTAACCTTTTTCCAAGAAAGAAAGCTCCACCACTGGTGCTCTTCCTATCATCGACACTTCCATCCCAATCAACATCAGTGAATTCTTTTAAATCAAAGTTTCCACCTTTCTTATACCATAAACCATAATATTCAGTACTTTTTAGATATCTCATAATTCTTTTGATTTCCATTAGGTGATTATCTCTGGGATTAGCTGAAAATCTTGCAACAATACCAAATGCACATGCAATATCAGGTCTGGTGTGCACAACATATTGCAATTTTCCAGTCATGGATCTGTAATTGGTGTGATCCACCTCTTTTGAATCATCATCCTTAGATAGTTTCTATCCAGTACACATGGGTGTTTCAACAAGTTTGGAATATTCCATACCAAATTTCTTGAGTATCTCCTTGATATATTTTGATTGAGTAATGTAGATACCGTCCTTCATTTGATGTACTTGTAAACCAATAAAAAATTTGATCTCACCAAACATAGACATTTAAAATTCTTTTCTCATAGCTACAGAGAATGCTTTGCATAGGTCATCATAACCAGTGAATAATATGTCATCAACAAATATCTCTGCTAACAATATTTTTTTCTGTGGTCCTTCTTTGATGTACATGCTACTGTTATCATTGGTTCTCTGAAATCCAATGCTTATTAGATAGCTATATAGTCTTTCATACCAGGCTCTGGGCGCTTGCTTTAGTCCGTACAATGCTTTGTGTAGCTTGCAAACCATATTTCTTCTACTGGGATCAATAAAGCCTTCTAGTTGTTCAATGTAGACTTCCTCTTCTAGGATTCCATTAAAAATGTAGACTTCACATCCATCTGATATACTTTGTATCCTTTCTGTGCAACATATGCCATAAGAGTTCTAACTCCTTCAAGTCTTGCAACAGGAGCAAAAGTTTCTCCATAGTCCATACCCTCTTCTTGGGCATATCCTTTACAAACTAGTCTGGCTTTGTTTCTAGAAACTTTCCCATTTTCATCCATCTTATTTCTGAAAACCCACTTGGTTCCAATCACATTCTTGTCCTTTGGCCTAGGTACAAGAGTCCAAGTTTTGTTCTTCTCAATCTGCTCAATCTCTTCATTCATTGCCTCTATCCAAATTTCATCATTCAATGCATCTTTAACAGTCCCAGGTTCAAGTTCACTTAGTAAGCATGTACCTTTTACTTTCTTTCTTTTCATTACACCTTCTTTCCGATCTCCAATTATTTTCTCAGGTGCATGATGCCTTTTCACGTATCTGGAAAGTACTGGAACCTTCAATCTAGATTCTGGACTTGATCCAATAGGTTTGTAATTCTCAAACATTCTTTCTTGTTCCTCTATCTGATACTTGGTTCCTTCTGACTGTGACTCAAGTCCTTCATTCTGTGACTCAGGTCCCTCTGTCCGTGACTTAGGTCCCTCTGTCTATGACTCAGGTCCTTCTACTAGCACTTCATGTTCCTCATTTTTCAACTCAGGTAGTATAGTTTGTGTCAGTGTATGTTGTCCCATCACCATTGCTTGAGTCATAGGTATAGTATCAGGTTCATGATATACAAAGTTTCTGTAGTCTTCAAGCTCTTTACTGCTCTTCTCTTCACAATTTTATGCAAAATCATCAATCTTGACATGTACACTCTCTATGACTTTATGAGTAGTAAGATTCAGACATTTGTATACTTTGCTTTTACATAAGTAACCTAGGAATATTCCTTCATCACTTTTTGCATCTAATTTCCCATTTGTTCCTTCCTTCAAGATGTAGCATCTACTTCCAAATACTTTGAAATATTGAACATTAGTTTTATAGCCATACCATAATTCAAAAGGTGTCTGATCACTACCTTTCTTCAGTTGAACTCTATTTAAGGTGAACACTGTAGTGCTGATGGCCTCCTTCCAGTATTTGGCAGCAACATTCTTTTCGATCATTAAGGTTCTGACACAATCCATAATGGATCTGTTTCTCCTTTTTGTTATTCCATTTTTTTGTGGTGTACCAGGGGAAGATACTTGTCTTTTGATTCCTCTTTCATTGCATAATTAATTGAACTCATTAGAAATGAATTCTCCCCCTTTGTAAGATCCTAGGCATTTTAGGTTCTTTTTCAACTCTTGCAAGACACCACTTGAATTTTTGAAAACCTTCTGATTTCTCTCTGAGAAACATGACAATCATCATTCTGGAATGATTATAAACAAACGGAATAAAATATTTTTCTCTAGTATAGCTTGTTGTTCCAATTGGTCCACATAGATCAATATGTACCAATTCCAAGACTTCATCAGTATTGTAATCTTCTCTTGAAGCTAGTCTTGCTTATCTTTCCAATTTGACATTGTTTGCAAATTGCTAACTTGGGTTTCTTCAAGATAGGAATACCTCTGACTCTTTTGTTCTTTCTTATGTTTACCAAATTGTAAAAATTCACATGACACAACCTTTTATGCCATAACCATCTTTCTTCTACTTGTGCAATAAAGCATGAACCTTCAGTGAGATCAAGATAGAATAAATTACCTTTTGTTTGCCTGCCAGTTCCGACTAGGTTCCCTTTACCATCCAAGAGCTTGGCCTTACCATTCATAAATTCTACCTTGAAGCCAATGTTGTTCAGCTGTGCTACACTGAGTAGATTTCTCCTTCATCCTTCAACCCAATAAGCATTATCAGATTTGATTCCTTCTGTCAGAACAATGCAACCTTTTTCTTTTACTGGGCAAGGTTTAGCATTCCCAAAACTGACACTTCCACCATCATAGTGTTCAAGATGTTCAAACTTTGTCTTATCACCAGTCATGTGATGAGAACAACCACTGTCAATTATCCAAGTATCATTTTTATTGATGTGTAAGAAAAGTGCAGTCTTTTCATCTTCCTTATATGACTCATCCTTAATGGAAATATAAACCATTTCTTCTTCTTCATCATTGTCATAATCTTTTTCAATATAACAAGACTTCTTGCCTTTATCCTTATAGCTTTTGTGGTTATTAAAATATTTCTTGCCTTTGAATTTGTTAAACTTCCTCTCATCCTTGTCTTCCTTGTTTGGAAACTTTGCAGCAATGTGACCAACCTAATTGCATGAGAAACAAATCAATGGTATCTTTCCTCTGTAATTTCCTTTTGCAGCTCTTCTTTCAAGCAGTGCTTCAATGATGTCAAGATCTTCATCATCGTTGTCACTTTCAATCTTCTTTCCTTTAGAGTACCTATCCTTCTTACTAAGGTTCAATTTGGCTTTGAATGCAGACTCAAGATTGCTAGAGCCAGGAGATTAGTTGTCAAAATTGTCCAACTCAAAGGTTGTAAGTCTTCCCACTAATGTATCCATAGTAATGTCTTTGTTGCACCTCATTTCTTGAATGGCTGAAACTATAGCATAGACAGGGAGTAAAGTTCTGAGTACCTTGCTGACTACTGTAGTATCTTCAATTAGTCCACCTGCTTCTCTGATGGCACTTACAATTTTCTTGATTCTTTCACTGTACTTTGTGATATCTTCTCCTTCTTTCATTTTCATTTGGTGAAATTGTCATCTTAGAATTTCTGCTTTAGCTCTCTTTACATTTGTATCACCTGCATGAATATCCTATAGTTTCTTCCACATATCATGAGCTGTAGGGCAGTCCTTGACTTCATCAAATCCCGAATAACTGAGTGAAGAAGCTATACCAATCATAATTATGTTAAGAAGTTTACATTCCATCATCTGTTCCACAGGCATAGTCCCTATTGGTGCAACATATTTGGTCTCTAAGAATTGTAAACCAGCATCTCCAATAGTAGATAGATGCAGCTTCATCAGTTATTGCCATGCTAGGAAATTGTACTTGTTTAGCTTTCGGATCCCCCTCCTGTAAGACATCTATGATATTTAACTTAGGCCTTGAAACCTTTCCTGAAAGAACTTGAATCTTTGATACCAATTGTTGGAGATGAGATAAGTAACTGAGAGGGGAGGGGTGAATTAGTTACTCCAAAACAAATCCTTGTCCCTTAGATGTCTAAATACTTTAATACTGTTACTCGGGTTACTTAAGATATTCTTCTGTAGCTCGGGTGTTCCTTCTGTAACTAGGGTGTCAAAGCAATCTTTAATGCAATTATATTTAGAGATTAAGTACAGAAACATAAAGCATAAAACAAGTAACAAGTACACATATGACACCAAGATTTAATGTGGAAACCCAATATGGGAAAAACCACCAATGTAACTAGTTAGTGTTTTTCACTCTTCTAATGTGAGCCCTGTTAGGATCCAACCCTGTTAAAGGTTACAATAACACACTGTTAGGTGTGACCTATTCAAAGGATTTAATCACCCTGTGAGGAGTGGCCTTGTTAGAGGTCTTCAATGCTTCAATCTAGAAATGCTACCTTGTGAGAGGATTTATAAAATATTGTTAAGTCTACTCTGTTAAGAGATTTTGATCACTGCTACAATTGTTAGAAAGTAACAATGGATAGACCTGTAGGTGTAAGCAACTGTGTTTGCTAATTCAGATCTCTGTTTGATTGTAACTAGATCCTTGCTGATCAGATATTCTATTGCAGCTCTGAGTGTTCTGTATTCAATTAGAATCCCATCTCATTTCTCCTTCACAAAATTCCACACTTCTACCTTTTCACTTTCGTATCATGTTACACACTTAGGCTTCAACTGCTACTTCACATTCAATCCAAACTTGACCTTTCATAAATACATGGTAAGCCTTGTCAAGTCGGATTGAATAAACTCTAAATGATAAATCATAATTTAGTCAGCCTCATATAACCATTTAATTACATAATATAAATCATTGTTAGTTGGCTGCAACTGAATGCCCAACCAAGATTGAAATGCCCGAGTGAACTCGGTCAACACTGAACTTCTTCAATGCCCGAACTCAACTCATTTTGTTTACCAACTGTGCTCGGTCTGAATGTAGACATTAGTGTAAAACCACTACATAAGTGTATATACATGTGTAACATCAATGACAATACACAATTGAATAATTGTCTTCAACAATCTCCCTCTTAGGCATTGATGTTAACACAACATGTCATAGTACAAAGAATTGTGGAGCAACAAAAAATTTCTTTAATGTATTTAGCTTCATTCGAATTCTCCCTTTCACAATGTCCTTAGCTTCATTCTGATTCTTATGTATTATAGAAAACTCTCCCTCTTTGACAACATATGCCAAAGACTCCAATTCCACAAGTACTATTTCTCTTTGAAGTTGTAATGTACCTGAATGTACTGATTCATTTGCAATGGGCTCTGATAGATCTGCATCAACTGGAAGATTTTCACTGTCGCTCGGGTTGATGCATTACTAAACTGTATTTTAGTGACCTTCAGGTAGGGGAAGTACCCCTAGCTTTCCTCTAAGATACAAGAATGCATCCTTAGATAAGGGTTTGGCGAATATGTCTGCAACTTGTTCTTTGGTGTTTACATATTCCAACCTTACTTCTCTATTCTGTACTAATTCCCTCAAGAAATGATATTTTATTGCTATGTGCTTTGTTTTGGTGTGCATCACAGGATTCTTTGAGATGTTAATGGCACTGGTGTTGTCACAGTAGATAATAACTAGTTCTTTTATCTCTTCCTTCATTCTTGAAAACATATGTTTGATCCATATGATGTTAGAATAGTTCACTACTGCAACAACATATTCTACCTCTGCTGTAGACTGAGAGATACAATTCTATTTCTTGCTAGTCCAAGACACTAACCTTTTTCCAAGAAAGAAAGATCCACCACTGGTGTTCTTCCTATCATCGACACTTCCAACCCAATCAACTTCAGTGAATGCTTTTAAATAAAAGTTTCCACCTTTCTTATACCATAAACCATAGGATTCAGTACCTTTTAGATATCTCATAATTATTTTGATTTCCATTAGGTGACTATCTCTGGGATTAGCTGAAAATCTTGCAAAAATACGAACTGCCAGTGCAATATCAGGTCTAGTGTGCACAACATATTGTAATTTTCCAATCATGGATCTGTAATTGGTGTGATCTACCTCTTTTGAATCATCATCCTTAGATAGTTTCTGTCCAGTACACATGGGTGTTTCAATAGGTTTGGAATCTTCCATACCAAATTTCTTGAGTATCTCCTTGACATATTTTGATTGAGTAATATAGATACCGTCCTTCATTTGATGTACTTGTAAACCAACAAAAAATTTGATCACACCAAACATAGACATTTCAAATTCTTTGCTCATAGCTACAGAGGATGCTTTGCATAGGTCATCATAACCAGTGAATAATATGTCATCAAAAAATATCTCTGCTAACAATATTTTGTTCTGTGGTTCTTCTTTGATGTACAGGCTACTATTATCATTGGTTCTCTGAAATCCAATGCTTATTAGATAGCTATGTAGTCTTTCATACCAGACTCTAGGTGCTTGCTTTAGTCCATACAATGCTTTGTGCAGCTTGCAAACCATATTTATTCTGCTGGGATCAATAAAGCCTTCTAGTTGTTCAATGTAGACTTCCTCTTCTAGGATTCCATTAAAAAATGTAGACTTCACATCCATTTGATATACTTTGTATCCTTTATGTGCAACATATGCCATAAGAGTTCTGACTCCTTCAAGTCTTGCAACAGGAGAAAAAAGTTTCTCCATAGTCAATACCCTCTTCTTGAGCATATCCTTTACAAAGTAGTCTAGCTTTGTTTCTAGAAACTTTCCCATTTTCATCCATCTTGTTTTTGAAAACCCACTTGGTTCCAATCACATTCTTGTCCGTTGGCCTAGGTACAAGATTCCAAGTTTTTTTCTTCTCAATCTTCTCAATCTCTTCATTCATTGCCTCTATCCAACTTTCATCATTCAATGTATCTTTAACAGTCCTAGGTTCAAATTAACTTATTAAGCATGTACCTTTTAGTGTCTTTTTCTTCATTACACCTTCTTTCCAATCTCCAATTATTTTCTCAGGTGCATGATGCCTTTTCATGTATCTGGAAAGTACTAGAACCTTCAATCTAGATTTTGGACTTGATCCACTAGGTTTGTCATTCTCAAACATTCTTTCTTGTTCCTTTGTCGGATACTCAGTTCCTTCTAACTGTGACTTGGGTCCTTTAGTCTGTGACTCGGGTCCCTGTGTCTGTGACTTGGGTCTTTGACTCAGTTCCTTCTACTAGCACTTCATGTTGCTCATTTCGTAACTCAGGTAGTATAGTTAGTGTCAGTGTATGTTGTCCCATCACCACTGCTTGAGTCATAGGTATAGTATTAGGTTCATGATATAAAATGTTTATGTAGTCTTCATGATCTTTACTGCTCTTCTCTTCACATTTTTTTGCAAAATCATCAATCTTGATATGTACACTCTCTATGAATTTATGAGTAGTAAGATTCAGACATTTGTATGCTTTGCTTTTACATGAGTAACCTAGGAATATTCCTTCATCACTTTTTGCATCTAATTTCCCATTTGTTCCTTCCTTCAAGATGTAGCATCTACTTCCAAATACTTTGAAATAATGAACATTAGGTTTATAACCATACCATAATTCAAAAGGTGTCTGATCACTACCTTTCTTCTGTTGAACTCTATTCAAGGTGAACACTGTAGTACTGATGACCTCCTTCCAGTATTTCACAACAACATTCTTTTCGATCATTAAGGTTTTGACACAATCCATAATGGATCTATTTCTCCTTTCTGCTATTCCATTTTTTTGTGGTGTACCAGCGACATATACCTGTCTTTTGATTCCTCTTTTATTGCATAATTCATTGAACTCATGAGAAATGAATTCTCCTCCTTTGTCATATCTTAGGCATTTTAGGTTCTTTTTCAACTCTTGCAAGATACCATTTGAATTTCTGAAAAGCTTCTGATTTCTCTCTGAGTAACATGATAGTCATCATCTTGGAATGATCATCAACAAAAAAAATAAAATATTTTTCTCTAGTATAGCATGTTGTTCCAATTGGTCCACATAGATCAGTATGTACCAATTCCAAGACTTCCTCAGTATTGTAATTCTTGCTCTTGAAGCTAGTCTTGCTCATCTTTCCAATTTGACATTGTTTGCATATTGCTAACTTAGTTTTTTTAAAGATAGGAATACCTCTGACTCTTTTGTTCTTTCTTATGTTTACCAGATTGTCAAAATTCACATGACACAACCTTTTATGCCATAACCAACTTTATTCTACTTGTGCAATAAAGCATGAACCTTCACTGAGATCAAGATAGAATAAATTACCTTTTTTTTACCTGCTAGTTCTAACTAGGTTCCCTTTACCATCTAGGAGCTTGGCCTTACCATTCATAAATTCTACCTTGAAGCCAATGATGTTCATCTATGCTACACTGGGTAGATTTCTCCTTAATCATTCAACCCAATAAGCATTATCACATTTGATTCCTTCTGTCAGAACAATGCAACCTTTTCCTTTTACTGGTTAAGGTTCAATATTCCCAAAACTGACACTTCCACCATCATAGTGTTCAAGATGTTCAAACTTTGTCTTATCACCAGTCATGTGATGAGAACAACCACTGTCATTTATCCAAGTATCATTTTTATTGATGTGTGAGAAAAGTGCAGCTTTTCATCTTCCTCATCTAACTCATCCTTAATGGCAATATAAACCATTTCTTCTTCTTCATAATTGTCAGAATCTTTTGCAATATAACAAGACTTCTTGCCTTTATCCTCATAACTTTTGTGGTTATTGAAATCTTTCTTGCCTTTGAATTTGTTAAACTTCCTCTCATCCTTGTCTTCCTTGTTTGGACACTTTGCAACAATGTGACCAACCTCATTGCTTGAGAAACAAATCAATGGTATCTTTCCTCTGTATTTTCCTTTTTCAATTCTTCTTGCAAGAAATGCTTCAATGATGTCAAGATCTTCATCATCAGATTCATCATCACTGTCACTTTCAATCTTCTTTCCTTTATAATACCTATCGTTCTTACCAAGGCTCAATTTGGCTTTGAATGCAGACTCAAGATTGCTAGAGCCAGGAGAGTAGTTGTCAAAATTGTCCAACTCAAAGGTTGTAAGTCTTCCCACTAATGTATCCAGAGTAATGTCTTTGTTGCACCTCATTTCTTGAATGGGTGAAACTCTAATAGCATAGATAGGGAGTAAAGTTCTGAGTACCTTGCTGACTACTGTAGTATCTTCATTTAGTCCACCTACTACTCTGATGGCACTTACAATCTTCTTGATTCTTTCACTGTACTTTGTGATATCTTCTCCTTCTTTCATTTTCATCTAGTCAAATCGTCCTCTTAGAATTTCTGCTTTAGCTCTCTTTACATTTGTATCACCTGCATGAATGTCCTGCAGTTTCTTCCACATATCATGAGCTGTAGGGCAGTCCTTGACTTCATCAAATTCTGAATAGCTGAGTGAAGAGGCTATGTCAGTCAACATTATGCTATGAAGTTTTTGTTCCATCATCTGTTCCACAGTCATAGTCCCTGTTGGTGCAACATATTTGGTCTCTAAGAATTGTAAACCAACATCTCCAATAGTAGATAGATGTAGCTTCATCAGTTCCTGCCATGCTAGGAAAATGTCTTTGTTTAGATTTGGGATCTCCCTCCTGTAAGACATCTCTGATATTTAGCTTAGGCCTTGAAACCTTTCCTGAAAGCACTTGAAGCTCTGATACCAATTTTTGCAAATGAGATAAGTAACTGAGAGGGGAGGGGTGAATTAGTTACTCCAAAATAAATTCTTGTCCCTTAGATATCTAAATACTTTAATACTGTTACTCGGGTTACTTAAGATATTCTTCTGTAGCTCGGGTGTTCCTTCTGTAACTAGGGTGTCAAAGAAATCTTTAATGCAGTTATATTTTTTTGATTAAGTGTAGAAACATAAAGCATAAAACAAGTAATAAGCACACATATGACACCAAGATTTAACGTGGAAAACCAATATGTGAAAAACCACCAATGTAACTAGTTACTATTTTTCACTCTTCTAAAGTGAGCCCTTTTAGGAGCCAACCCTGTTAAAGGTTACAATAACACACTTTTAGGTGTGACCTATTTAAATGATTTAATCACCCTGTGAGGAGTGGCCTTGTTAGAGGTCTTCAACACTTCAATCTAGAAATGCTACCTTGTGAGAGGATTTACAAAAGACTGTTAAGTCTACTCTGTTAAGAGATTTTGATCACTACTACAATTGTTAGAATGTAACAATGGATTGACCTGTAGGTGTAAGCAACTATCTTTGATGATTCATATCTCTACTTGATTGTAACTGGATCCTTGTTGATCAGATATTCTATTGCAGCTTCGAGTGTTCTGTATTCAATCAGAATCCCAAGTGATTTTGCCTTCACAGAATTCCACACTTCTGCCTTTTCACTTTCGCATCATCTTAGACACTTAGGTTTCAACTGCTACTTCACATTCAATCCAAACTTGACCTTTCATAAATACATGGTAAGCCCTGTCAAGTCAGCTTGAATAAAATCTAAATGATAAATCATAATTCAGCCGGCCTCATATAACCATTTAATTACATAATATAAATCATTGTTAGTCAGCTGCAACTGAATGCCCGAACAAGACTGAAATGCCCGAGTGAACTCAGTCAACACTGAACTTCTTCGATGCCCAAATTCAACTCATTCTATTTACCAATTATGCTCGGTCTGAATGTAGACATTAGTGTAAAACGACTACATAAGTGTATATACATGTGTAACATCAATGACAATACACAATTGAATAATTGTCTTCAACACTCCCACTTAGAAACCCTATCCTTCAATTCAGAGAAACTGCAGAGCGAACACAACAGAACCTAGGAGCCGAACACAAGAAAATTATTGTGAGAGCAAAAAAGGACAGTCGGAGGAATAAAAAAGTAACCTTTAAAACCACCATTAATGCTTGAGCGTCATTCCTTATAATGAGTACATTTAGACACCATGAGTAGTCACAACCCTCGATATAAAAAAATCCAAGCCAATCAATCGAAACAAGAAAGTTTCCAAATTCAAACTTTTCACCATAAAATCTCCATAAATTATGATTAGGCAGCGTCCACATATTGCACGTGTTTCCCTTCATCCACTCAACAAAATTGTACTCGGAAGCAAAGTTGATGTCCAACTAGTTAACCTGAAACTCAATGCTAAGATTTTAAATCTTCTTCATAGTGGTCATGTACTTGATGAGCACTTCATACCCAAAAAGAACCATAAATAAGAAAATACTAATCATCATTAATACTATTTATGGTAAATATCTCCTCCTACTGAATAAGGAATTGGATAGACTTTGAAAGAACATTAACAACACACCAACACCTTAAGTTGTCCTGCCAACAGACCAAAAATAACCATAGAATCAACAACAACAATACCTTCCCTGAAGGTATGCCAGATTTTGAAATCCTCGAGATTAACTAGAAGGCCTCTTATATCCTTAATAATCCCTTCAACTCGCCAACCATTAGAGGTTTGGCAATTGATGGCATCAATGAGGCCTTTCGAATCCCCTTCTACCTCAAGACGTCTAGAGCCAGTAGAAATAACATATTTAAGACCCCAAAAGAGGGCCACCCCCTTAGCTTGGTTGACAATGTGGTTGGAGAGAGGGCCAACAAAGGCAACACGAAGCTGACCCAATTGGTTCCTGATGATACCCTCACCTGCCTGAGCCAAACAATTAGCAACACCATCAAAATTCAGTTTATCCTAGTTTGGTTTAGGAGGGATCCATTTGGTAACATGTATGGCCATAATCTTAGAGTTTTAAAAGTGGTTGAACCCCACTGAGAGATCCCAGTTCCTAGCAATCAAGATTTCAACAAGGAGAGGGGGAGAGGCAGGGTTCTTCCATCTATCTATCAGCAGATTCTCCCAAAGAAGCTTAAGACTACAATGGAGAGTAGTCTTGTGGATAACTCGAACCTCCCTAAATTTTTTTTTGTTCCTTTCCTTCTAGATACTCCAACAAACATGACTGGGGATTTGATGCCAGACGAGCTGAAGAAGGGGGTGTTTGTATGGGGAGTTCCAATCCAAAAATAATTGCTGAATATCACGGTAAGAAACCCAAGATCAATTCAATTTTTCACAGACCTCTTGCAAAATATGAGATGTATAATCACAATAGAGAAAAAGGCGGTTAATAGTTTCCTCCTCCTTCTCACAAAGGATACAACAATAAGTTGAGAGTCCTAGATCTGTTTCCAACCTAAGGGATCGCAATCCTCCCGAAGAAGCAACAAGTAGGATGACTTGATAGTAAATTAACCAGATTGAGAAGGGGACCAAATAACACTATCCACATCACCAAAAATGGGAATTCTGATCTTCTACAGAACATCCATCACCTCTTGAGCAATGTTAATCTTTTTAATTACTCGTCATTTAAAAAATAAATTTGAGTCTTCAGCCCTCAATTTTCACAATTGCAATCCCAGATGAAAGCCAAGAATGCATTCATTTTTTTTTAAAAGCACTAGCTAATAGAGTATTGGATGCCTGTTAAGGTTTCCTCCTTTATCTGCTCCTTTTTAGACTTCATCTTCTCTTTTCTTTGAGTGTGATTTGCTTTCATTTTATGACATTGTAAATGAGTAGTTAAATTTTTTTAGTTAAACTTGAGTCGTCTTCCTCATTTTCTCCTTAAATTATGATAGATCATATCCACATTATCAATAATTAGGAATCATCTTTGCAAGGAAAATCCTAATTAGTACATTTTTGAATATGTGAATTCTCTAAGAGTCTAAACCAAGGTTGACCTCTCTTGTTGTTGTTTCCATCTTTTTCCTTTGTTGAACCACTGTGCCTGTCTCCCCAAATCTTTAAAGGGAGGAGAAGAACCCCATTTTGAAGCTATTGAACCTCACAAAAGTTCCATAATTGAAATGGAAGATAAACCATTCAAATATTTTCTCTGTTAAACCAAACACCAAATTTGGTTCCTCCAAGTAAAGCCCTTATCTGGCTATCTTGGTTATGGAATCCATTTTTGTAAAAAAAGACAGAGAAGAACTAGGAAATCTAGAGGAAAGGCATTCAACGACTTTTTTCCCTATCTTGTGACAATGGAACAATCTAAGGGCACTCCTTTGAAGTGCACAAATTGAAGCTAGGATATGAAGAAAGGTTTCCAATTGAACAAAGCAAGGGTTTACAAATTTCAGCTGCCAATCAATCTTGCCAGTGACTAAATCAATTTTCTAATTTTCACAAGGACCAAAGGAAGACTGTAAAATCCGGTTTATATAGGGATTATTTACACCTCCAAATTTTAAAAGGGTTTATGTGGAAAAAAATTGAGCTCAACTTTGTGAAACAACAGTGGGCCATTATATCTTGTAAAACTGTGATTATCTCTTCTTGAAACTGAATTTGAAAGAGACCCTTTGAGAGAAACAACAAAGAAAGACAAACAATGCTATGCCAAGTACTTTCCACCCATTGATAAATCCTAAAAATATGTGGTTATGTTCCCAGTGGCCCACAAGAGATCTAGAGTCAAGTCCTTTGAAATTTGATTGGTGTTATCTTTTGGAAGGGATCATATGTTGAAATTCTCTGCTAGACCACCAGAATGTCTCCAGATATAGTGCCACTAGCTTCGAGTGTTCTAAAATATTTTTAACAATACCCTCTTTAAAAGAAATATTGGCAAGTGGAATAATAATGTCCTTCTGACGTGTTTCATATTTTACTACAATTTCAGAATTGTAACTAAATCAAAGAACAATTTAATAAGAAAAGAAGACTCAAAAATATTATCTTTTGTGATTTGAAACATAGAAAATTTGTTGCAGAAGTGAAATGAACTGGACAAATTTTGTAGTCCAAGTAAATTATGCCCTTGACCCTAGGTCTTGGTTTTAATGATTTACTATGTTTTGTGACTATCTATAGCCTATCATAATGGTACACTGAGCCCTTTGAAAGACACTAGATCTCTTTCATGATACAAGATGTGTTTTCTTGCCAATTTCTGTGAATGAAAAGTTGATCTTTAGGGGTGCACATTGTTAGTCTTTTCTTGCAAGGAGAATCCCATTTGCACTTCTAGAGGACATTCGTGGGAGATTTGTGAAGACATATGGAGGAGTTGTTCATATGGCTCTTGCTTATGATATGAATTATGAATTTTGGAACTGTCATGAATTTTTAGGAGTTGTCATAAATATTTCCATAATAGGACTTTTTCAATAATAAGTTTTGTTTCAAATATTTATACTAAATATATTGTTTCTATTAATTTGTTTGATATTTTTAAATTATCTATATTTTTCATTGCACTGTTATAAAAGTGAAAAACTTATATTAAGAATAACAATTATAGTTGTGTTTAGATTTTTGTCCTTTTATGACTATTAAAGAAAAATATTTCTGTCAAAATTTTTTATTTTTCAAAATTATAAATATAATATAATTATAATATCATGAAGTATTTTGGTCAATACAACTTATAATATTCTTGTTTCATTTCAACATCTATGTAAGATATTATAAAAAAATAAATTATCATACCTTAATTAATATTTTTTGATGTTTATGTAATTTATGAATATTTAAATAAATAGATTCACTTTTTCCACCTTTCCCACTCCTCCCATCCATAAGAAATTTAAAATATGCCAATCACATTATACTTTATTATGATTCATCATAGTTATATTTTCTAGATGTCAAATCATTCTCTAATCTACTTTTAAATTGTTATGTAGACTTATATATCAACTACACACCTAATACTTAAATAAGGGTACCTATCATTATGTGGCTATAATAAATATGGCTCAAAAAATTACTATTCAAAATTATTATCTTTTGTTCTTAAATTGATATTCCACAAATAATATATTGACTAATAAACAAATATTATTATTGAAAATTGACTCCCAACTAATATAATTTTTACAATACTAACAAATAGTTCACATTGTTTGGGTGTGAGAATGTTCGATTGGTGGGTGTCAAAATTATATGTTTTTTTATAAAATTATAGTTGTATTGTATTGTTTTTGTAATTAAAAAACTTAAAACAATTTTCTATTGTAAATAGTTTCAATTGCTATGGATAAATCAGGGTTAAGGTGTAATATTGTTTCTTTATTATCAATATTATCAACTGTAATTGAAATAGAAATGTAATGACTATACTGGTAACAATAATTGTAATTTTAATCATACTTGGATTACTCTTATCCCTAAGAAAGAAAATTGTGAGACTTTTGTCAACTTTTTCCCTATTTCGGTCTGCAATTCTTTATATAAAATCTTTACTAAAGCTATTACTGTACGGTTATCCAGAATTCTTCCTAAAATTATATCATATGAACAAGGGGGTTTTGTCCTAGGTAGGGAAACCTCAGAGGGTGCCATTTTGTCCCATGAAATCTTGCACTCCACCCGCCTTCAAAATCAGTCTGCTATGGTCCTTAAGCTAGATATGATGAAAGTATACGATTGGGTTGACTGGGACTCTCTTCTGTTGGTTCTTACCAAATTGGGTTTCCACAGAAACTGGGTAAAATGGATTTGGGATTGCATATCTTCTCCTTCATTCTTTGTCCTCATTAATGGACCCCCTAGGGGGTTTTTCTCATCCTCGAGAGGAATTAGATAGGGGGACCCACTTTCTCCCTTTCTATTTGTATTAATGGCTGAGGGCCTTAGTAGGTCAATATGTCATGCCCGACAGGTGGGTATCTTGAAAGGCATCTCTCTGAATAACGGGGAAGAATCCTACACACACAACCTTTTTGCAGATGATACCCTTCTATTTGGTGAAGCTTCCATTATGGAAGCTCGAGTTATTAAACAAGTCATTGAAGAGTAT
>MU224217.1:4570551-4613075 GCA_018584345.1 Thuja plicata
GGGATAAGATAATTTCTGCAATTTCTCAACGGATTCTCTCCTGGAAGCATAAATGGTTGACCCTGTCTGGAAAGTTACTCATGATTAAATCAGTTTTGAATGCCATTCCCATTTATCTAATGTCAGTTTTAAACACGCTGAAACACTTAGTAGAGGAACTTCAGTCCATCGTGAGAAATTTCTTATGGGCAGATAATGTATCTGAGAAAAATAAGTTGCCTCTCCTTTCCTAGAGTAAAGTTTGTTCTACTAAAGATTGTCAAGGTGCAGGTATTAGTGATTTGTTTTACAAAATAAGGCATTGGGTGCTAAATTATTGTACGAAAATCCAAATTCCAAATGGGCTAGACTTATGAGACTGAAATATATTGACTCGAATGACAGGGAAAGGATCTTTACAACGTCATTTTTACCTCAGGGTTCTGTCATGTGGAATTTTATGGTCTCTTGCCGGGATCTGATCTTGCCTTCCTTTTCTTGGGTAATTCATGATGGTTCAAAATCACAGTTTTGGAAAGATTGGTGGAATGGTCACTCTCCCTTGGCCCGCATCCGGGATTGGCACCCTTTGCACAATCACCTTAACCAAATATGGGGTGGCCTTGTTTCCCATTACTTTGTTATTCGTGATGGTATTGCAGTTTGGAAAGATCTTTCTAGACTAAGTGGCTTTTCTCATTTGACAGGAGAACTTCATACTCGACTCACCTCTAGGGGTATCCTCTTTTCTCCCCTTGAAGATGAACTCATTTGGCTAGGTTCTCCCTCTGGGAAATATACGGTCAAGGATGGCTATAGCTCACATTTCCCTCGTCAATCATTGGATTTTGGCTTATAAATCTATTATGGGGCCCTGCTTTACTTCCCAAGGTAGGTACCTTTGCTTGGCTGACCATTCAAGACAGGGTCCTCACTGGTGCCAGGCTTGATAGGTTAGGGATTACAGTTGTCTTTCCTAGTACTTTATGTGGGTTTTTTATGGAAACCTCCGATCACTTATTCCTTCATTGTCCATTTTCTCTTGCCTGTTGGTATTGGCTTATTCAACATCTTGGATGGTATACGACCATTGGTACTAACCTTTGTGATCACTTCAAAGCCTCGCCTTCTTTTCATGAAGCTTCCACATTTGTGTTCCTTTGGGAGATCAACCCCTCTCTAGTCATTTGGAATATCTGGCTTGAAAGGAATGAAAGAGTTTTTAGAAATAAATCCAATTCTTGGGTAGATGTGATCAGGAAAAATCGAGAGGGCTATATCAGAAGTTATGCTTTCCTATCATTTCAAATTGATTAATTCAAAAAAAAATTCTAAATGGGATTTTCTTCAGTCACGACAATTGGCCTTTGTTGCAGATTCCGCCTCATAGTTGTCATTATTCTAGCCCTTCTCCTTTCCGCTTAACTGTAACATGGTCAGCTCCCCCACCTGGATTTTTTTAACTTAACTACGATGGTGCCTCTAGGTGAAATTTGAGCATTTCTAGCACTGGGATTTTTTTAAGAGACTCGAAGGGCAACATAATTAGAGCAACTTGCAAGAAATTACCTCCATATTCTAATAATGTTGCAGAGTTTGAATCCCTTCTTGGTCTTTCTCTAGCAGTCTCCATGAACCTTTCTAATCTCATTATCGAGGGTGAATCAATGGTGATTCACGACATCATCTCCTCTAGAAAGACTTCCTCATGGAAATTAAGATATAGGCTAGATTTGGTTCGTAGCAAACTAGAAACCCTTCAAAATTTTGAATTGACTCATTGCTTTAGAGAAGCAAATAACGTTGCAAATTTTTCACCAAATAAGGCTATTGATGATCCTATTTTGTTTCAGGAGGTGGATGAGTGTTTTCTTTAACATTTGAATTAACTATCTCAATTACGTGTAATTACTATTGCTGCTATATTTTTCTCTAGCTCTCGTTTGCATGGTTCCACTTTCACTTTTCTCAGATTATGCTCGTTTATGTATCCTGAGCTTGTATATTTTATATTTGAGTTTTACACTACTACTAATTGATCTTGCCAGTTGGTTGTGAAGGAGTATATGTAGGTCTCTATATTGGTTCGTACATGTTCTTCTTTTCTAGACTTCGAAGGAATGTATTTACTTGTCTTCTTTCTAAAGATAACTTCTTTTCTAAGTTCCATCATGTTGGATTAGCTTCCTTCTCCTTATCTTCTATCTCTCTTGTTGGCTCATACTGTGGGATTTGGGGGTGTGATAATTTGTATCTCCTGGATAATCAATGGTTAATCTTCAGGAATGGGTGGGGAATTCATGTGGCCGTTGTTGTAATTAGGATTATGTGTCATGGCCACTTCTGTATCTGGTAGTGTTTACGTTATCCATGTTTGGCCTATTTTATAAGGTTTGTCTCACTGCATTTTGTTTCTTTACGGGCGATGATGCGGAGGTTTTCTTTTCTCAAGGTTGTTTCCTCCACGAGTCCTTGTTGAACATGTGTAATAAAAAAATAATATGTAAATAATAAAAATATTTTAGTGGCTATGGCCACTTTTGCCTAAAAAAATAATAATTGTAATTTTAATGATAATATTTATAATTCAAAGTGTATAGTTAATGTAAGGATCATCATAATTGTAAGTTATATTTTTTTATTAGTTCTATGTAAGCAATGTTGAAAATTGTTTATCTATTTAAAATATAAAATTTGTATTGTATAAATTGATGGTTAAGAATTATTTTTAGACTTGAATTATTTAGTTTAACTATGTAAAATGAAAGATGTTAAAATTTAATCTTAAATGTAAAAGCAAAGCTTAAAGGTGACAATGATTGTTGGATGAGTGTTGCTCTATGCTTACTTTATTGTTGCTGGGGGAGGCCCACAATCTATTGCACAAATTGGTAGTTACAAATTTCATTGCTGGATTTAAATCGGCAATGCTCAGTTTGCTCCGTTCTAGCAAAAGCAGAAGATGCCATGACCAATATCAGAAGACATTATGAAAAAGCCAATTTGTTTATTACATCATATGAAAAAGTGATTCAAAGTGTAGAATCACATCAATACCTAGATTCTCCCCATGCTTCTGAACATTCATGGGATGAAAAGCTCCTTTCTTTTCTTCCTTACTCCATTTCCTGACCAGCCAGATCACTCTCCTCCACCCCACTGGAAACAGAGTGTTCCCCAACAGCATTTGCCCTGCAAAACTAATCCATGGTACGAAATCCTTAGTAAAGGGTGTAATCCCAGCATTGAGAGGAGCATAACCTCCCTGCATATTTAGTTATCATGTGGAATCCTTCACATGCCCTCTGCCACACTGTTTAGCAGTGAAATACATCTTCAGTAAACTGAACTCCCACCCAGTTTGTAAAAACAATCCGAGCAAGATTCTGAAACACCACCTCCTCATAGTCTCTGTCTGGGAGTTCTTTCTCTTCTCTTATTCTTATCTCTTCCATTTTCCATGAATTTTCTTTCCCCTTGTAGGTTGCAGGGGCCTCACTCTGGAACAGAGTACCCAACCCATTTTCCCATTTACTCTTCTTGTGACAAAGTCTCATAGATGTCAAGTTCAACACATCTCCATCTGATCTGTACAGTGTCAAGTTCAATACAGCTCCATCTGATCTGTAAGGCCTGTACAGAGTCATCTTAGTGATCCCAAGTACAAAATCAGCAAATTCCTCTGTTTTACCACTCTTTGGGGGAGCTAAAACCCCCTCTGTAAATGTCTCTGGATGAATCTTCTGAGACCAAAATGCTTCTCCATCAAATGAAATGGGTACTCCTTCCTTGCCCTGTATAACATCTCCACTCGCACCCCCGACAACAGAGTCATGCAAATCCAATGCATGAGACCCAATATGCTCACCAACATAATCTTCCTTGTCTTGATGCCTTCTTCTTCTTCTTCTTCTACTCAAGGCCAATCTTAATATCAACTCCAAAAGAGTAGTAAACACCTTGGCTCCAATAAGGCAGGGGAGGATAAGTACAAATAACTGGAATGTAGACAGACTGGACGTGGAAACAGTTGCTAGATCAGAACCACTCACTACAGAAAATGAATTGACAAACAATGATTATGTGTGGTATGATAAAATTTCTTCAAACTTTTTTAATAAAAATTTGACAAACCATGATTAAGTGCATTAATTTGTATATTATATTTAAATTTATTTAAAAGAAATTAATTTTAAACTATTATTTTGTATTTAATTTAATTTTTCAATTTTGTAATAATATTGAAAATAAATTTATTTATTTAATATTTTTTTAAGGAAAAATAAATGATGTTATTAAAAAATAATTGTAAAATTGAATTATTTATTTATTTATTATTTTTCATAACATTGGATTAGGTGCTTGAGGGTGCTCCCCTATGGAATCTAAGAAAAGAATCTCTTTGATACTCCTTATTGCATTACAGTAGAGGTGCAATTTAATTCTTGTAATAATAAGAGAGGAAATAAATAGGGAGAAATGAATAATTTATTCATTTACATAATTCAAGGATAAAATGAATCTTAAAGTTTAAGTAATCTAAGGTGATTTATTTAGACATGTATAAGGGGAAATTCTAAATAATACTACTAATAGAAGTATAGCTAGTTCAATTTCTCTACTAAGTAGTAATATGGAAGGGACATTTTAAAAATTGATAAAATTAGAGGACGTAAATTTAATCCTATATTTATCACTACTAGGACATGGATGGTCAAATTCAATATTTTGTATTTTCAAGTGTTCATGTGTGATCCCTTTTTCCAAGCTTAGTTGTCATTCTATCTTCCAATCCATGCCACTATCAAAACTAGTAGTATAGTAGAGATGATTCAACCATTCTAGTTTGGCTAGCAAATCCATGCATAGACATTGTATAGATTTGACAAGAAAAAATTATTGCAACCACTAAGAGACTTGTATTTCCTTTCTCTATCACATACATACTACCATTGCAGTCTAAATTCAATTCCCACCTTTAACCAAACTCTTTGATAACATTCTTAGGGATTTTATCTTATCTTTCTCTTCATACGGGTATGCGCACCAAGTTGTGAGTCAAAAAAGTGGACACGTGTTTTAAAAAAATTCAAATTTCATATAACCCTATCAGGTTATTGAAAATTCAAAATTGTTCTAGGCTTGGTAACCAAGCCTAGAAAATATTTTTAAAAAACTCTATCTGTCTCAGAATCTGATCGGGTTCTGAGATGTTTCTAATAACCTGATCGGGTTATTAGAAACATAATATATTTTGGAAAGCCCGCAGCTTAGGCCATTTCTAACGCCTAAACCGTGGAGCAGAAAAGTGAAGGAGGGAAAAAAGCATCAAAACCCTATTGTGCTTTGAAGAAAACAACTTTTCTTCTACAATTTTGACATTTTCAAGCAATGGCGCCCCATAACAAAGGTATGTTTTATTTTTTATTTTTATTTTTGTGCATTTGTAATCAAATTAGGTTATGATATTGACTTTTTGTTTTCTTTTATTAATTTCATATCAGATTCATCAAACAACCCAAGAAGAGGAAAATGAAATGAAAGACCACCCCCCGTAAACCCTCCTCAAAATTCTCCTCGTCCACCACCATTGCCACCCGTAAACCCTCCTCAAAATTCTCCTCGTCCACAACCATCGCCACCCGTAGACCCTCCACATGTGCCATTAGGTCATGTAAATGCAACACAAGAGGACCTCCTGCACCACCTTAACCAAAATAGTGCACAAATTAATATATATTAGTCAATAGGTTGAAGGCTTTCGGTCTTCAACATCACTCTACCCTTGCCACTACATTAGAACAAATGTCCAATAGTGCAAATGAGGTGTCTCAAGAGGTGAAAAATGGGGTTCATGGAGGGATAGATTTCGTACATATTATGTTGATGGTTTATCATATGAGGATGTGAAAAGAAAGGCCATACAAAAATGTGACATATGTGCCCTTTTTACTGAACCTAATACTAGCACCTCCCTAGAAGATAATACAAAACATTTTCCTATACATTGGTGTGCTCATAGGGGGATGAAATCAACATTTTGGGATAGGTGGTACATGGTATTTGACCAACCACCTTGTAATAATAATGAGGTGCCTTTATATTTTTTGAGGAAGCTATATTATGAGTTTATCCTCGGCGAGAAGCCGAATTACTTTGACTTTCATGAGTTCCAAGGTAGAGGGAGAGGCTCTGCGCAACATAGACCTGGGGCACTTAGGATTACCCGACCAAAAGAGAGGAAGCGTACTGCGAGAAAACCCCTCATTCATGTTGTGGTCCATGTAGTGGTGAAGGAGTCTATGGATATACAGACTCTTCATGTAGCTGCATCAATGACTGATGTCATTATCCAGCATGACACTCAATTAGTTGGAGGAGAGGATGTATCAGTGCCTGTGCCAACTCCATTTTCATCAGATGCACCATTAGGATCATCCCATCCCGCACCAGCTCCATCGTCATCAGATGCACCATTAGGATCATCTCATCCTGTGTCAGCTCCATTATCATCAGATATTCCATTATCATCAGATATAGTTGTAGGGTCAGTCCAGCTCATTGAGCATATCTGCATAAGTTGTAATGGTATATGTGATGGGGTAGATAGTCATGCGAGTGCGGATGGTTCGACATCCCATTCATGTGTACATTGCGGGAGAAGATTTTAGGCATCCACTACTAAGGATATGGCCCTCACAGATGATCTGATTACAATGGTGTTTGGTAGAGAGCCGACACAGGTTTGTTTAAATTTGTGTTTTGACATGTTATTTTAATTAATTACCTAAATGTGGATGGGTAGCTCAAAGACCCGAGGCAATGTTTTATAAATATTCATAAAATAGAATAATACTTTGTTTGCAAAATATCATATCTTAACAATTTGTATCGTGGTAACTTAGCTAGATTATCAACTTTTGACAATTTTACATTATTCTTGTATCTTTGTTGCAACTATTGCCATTCTGAATTCTACTACATCATTTTAAGATCACAATGACCTTGTTACACCATATGTGAGCATTACATCAATATTTAACACCTTTTAATCCATGAACCCCCAAATTGACCTTTTAGACCAATTGTGCCAATAAGGCATTATATAGCATCCCATTACATAAAGTGACCCTTAGGCCATGTAAACACGTGAAATAGATTTTATTGATCTCTTTACATCCACAAATGAAATTTGATGGTCTTTGTTTAGTCTTCCCCTTATAGGGTCTTCTAGGTGACCCTGTCTTCCTTCTTGCTCCCTTGGTGCTCTGCACCATATTGTATTGTTGATTTGATGTATTGGTGTATTAGTGTATGTTTGTTTGCTATTACTTTATGGTCAAAGAATTTGTTTTAATGTAATTCAACTAAAGAAATTCATAAAAGGATGGTACTTCCTCAAGGAATTAGGTTGAACGCAAAGGCTTCAACAAAGATCCCTGGCTTTTGGTAACCTAGACATCATACTTTTGAACAAGTTCACTTCCTTATCCATCCATCATGACTCAAACTGATTTGAACTCCCGCCCTCCATCCTTGGACTCAATTCAACCAATGCCGAACTCACATATAGACTCATACCCCAACCAATCACTTGTTGGCTTCTAAATCAACCTTGAACATCATCTGGAACATCCAACCATCATTCTTTTAATCTTATTTCTTGTTCAAAATCATGAAAACAATCTCTGATTATTCATTTATTGTGAATGTCCTCAATCCTTCAATACACCTCCATGGCCTTCTGAAGAGTCCCAACATATAACTTCTAAGACACCCCCAAGAACCCCTCAACTTATCACAAGGTCCTTATCCTATCGCTCAAAGCCTATTCACTATTAGGAATAATCCCAAGAGATAATTGAGAGGGGGGGGGGGGGGGGGAATNGGGGGGGGGGGGGGGTGAATTAGTTATCTACAAGATTCAATTATTTTTCAATTAAGTACAGAATAACTTTAAACATAAACTCAACAAGATAACATAGAATTGAACAACACAATTTTGGTAAAGGAGAAAACCAAATTAGATAAAAACACCAGTGGGAATTACTACCCACAAATAACTGTACTAGTTTATAATAATCCTTGTTAGAAGGTCTTGCAACCCTATTAGGAGTTGATCTTTACAATGCAATAAGTACAAAAACCTGGTCAAAGGTCAGACCCTGTTAGAAGTCTTTTACAGATAACCCTGTTAGGGGTGAGGACACACTGTCCAAGAGCTCATTGCTCAAATGATGAAGGTTCCAACCTTTTGTAAGGAAGATATACACTATATCTGATAATGAACTATTTGACTAGACCTTCTATCTTGATCAGTTCCAGTGAATTGTAATTTTCTTCTTCTTCTTCTTCTTCTTCTTCTTCACATAGATCTTCAATTGATGGATGATGTAGCTTTACTGTCTAACTTTCTGCTCTGCTCTGTCTTTTCTTTTTCACTTCATTTTCCACACTTAGTGATCACATTTGAACTGCTATATGTATCTTCCCCAAGGATAAGGTAACGATGGCTGTAGGAAACACTTTATAAACTTCCTTATCGGCTTAACTAAGCACGCAATCAAAGTTAGGATTGCGCAACTCAAAATGAGTGGATGCGTTGTTTCACATAGTCGGCACTACCAAATTAACTCAAACATCACGCTTCTGTTAAAAAATGTTTAGCACCTTTGGATAATCATCATTAACTTATTACTAAACATGAATACAAAAATGCATATCCCGAAGATAGGCGCAACTCAAGAAATAATGTAAATACGTTGGCTCTTAACAGATAATTTCCAGAAATTGTAACTACCAAAACAGATTAACATAAGTCAACTGCAACTGCATATTTTAATCTGGGTGTATGAACATGGCATCCAGAACATGTCTACAACATAGATGTAAATGCGCAAGGCTCCAAAATATATGTACTGATAATTTCTTACAGGATACTGTTGTATATTATATGTTGTCATTAATCAAAAACATACAATCAACTATTTGCACAGAAGAAAATCTCCAACAATCTCCCCCTTTGACATTGATGGCAACATATGATATAAAAAACACCATCAACCCAAAGTATCATTCTTCTTTTTACAATCTTCTCAATATCCTCATCAAAAGGTTCCTCTTCACTGCTGTAGCTCCTCTGACTGTGTTTTTATTTTCATGATTGTATACTCCCCCAGAGTATATGCTCCCCCTTACTATATACTCCCCCTTTGACATCAATGGCAAAGGGTGCCAAATACTAGTAAACACATGCACTACTCCAGAAGTAGAGTAGTCAACCATTCATCAGTCACCAAGGACTGATGTTCTTGCTGTAAATTCTAATCAGACTTAGGAAAGGGAATTACTCCCAGCTTCTCCCTGAGATACTCAAAAGTATCTTTTGATAAAGGCTTTGTAAAAATATCTGCTAATTGTTCTTTAGTACTTACATAATCCAACTTTACTTCTTTGTTTGCAACTTTTTCTCTTAGAAAATTATGTTTTATTTCAATGTGTTTTGTCTTTGTGTGCATCATAGGGTTCTTTGACATGTTGATAGTGCTAGTGTTATCACAGTGAATAACAATAGGATGATCAATCTGAATACCAAAGTCTTTTATCATCTATTTGATCCAAACAATTGTAGAACAATTCAATGCGGCTGCAACATACTCAACTTCTGTTGTTGACTGAGAGATACAATTCTGCTTCTTGCTTGTCCAAGTAATCAACCTGTCTCTAAGAAATACTAATCCTCCTGAGGTACTCTTCTTGTCATCAACACAACTTGCCCAATCTACATCTCTATACACATGAAGTTGTATATTCTTTGAGTTAGGATACCATAAACCATAGTCTATAGTCCCCTTTAAGTATCTGAATATTCTTTTTATTGCCATTAGGTGATTTTTTAGGTTCAGCTGCAAATCTTTCAACAATGCAAACTGCATTAGAAATATCTAGTCTAGATTGAGTAAGATATATGAGTTTTCCAATCATAGACTCGTATAGTGTCTTATTAACTGATGTTGAATCATCCTCTTTAGAAAGCTTTCTTCCTATTATCATGGGGGTGCTTACTGGTTTGCAATCTTCTATTTTGAAAGTCTTCAATATCTCCTTCACATACTTAGACTGATTTATGAATATGCCTTTGTTTGTTTGTTTGTTTTACATTCAATTCCAAAAATTATGTGATAGGTCCAATCATTCTCATTTCAAACTCACTTTGCATCTCTTTGGCGAATTCTACACAAGCTTGTCATTACCTCTAAAGATAATGTCATTAACAAAGATAGCAACAAGTAGTAGTCCATCAGGTGTCTCTCTCATGAATAATTTGCAATCTACTACTCCCTTTTTGAATCCAATCTTGGTTAAGTAACCATCAAGTCTCTCATACCAAGCTCTTGGGGCCTATTTAAGTCCATAAAGGGATTTCTTTAGTCTGCATACCATGTCTGGTTTGTCTGATAAACTAAAACCTTCAGGCTGTTCTATGTAAACTTCTTACTTCAAGGCACCGTTCAAAAAAGATGACTTGACATCCATTTGATATACTTTAAAGTTCTTGAATGTTGCATAGGCCAAAAACAACATGATAGCTTCCAATCTACTCACAGGGGAAAATGTATCAGTGTAGTCTATTCCTTCTCTTTGTGCATATCCTTTACATACTATTCTTGCTTTGTTTCTTACCATTGTACCTTTTTCATTCATCTTATTCCTAAATATCCACTTTGTTCCAATCACATTTTTGTCACAAGGTCTAGGGACCAGTTCCCATGTATCATTCTTGATTATCTGATCTAATTCTTCTTTCATTGCTTTCTGCCAATCTAAATCATTAGATGCATCTTCAACACTTAAAGGTTCAATTTGTGAAAGTAAACATACCTCTTCATCAACTATTAAACCTTTTTCTTTAGATCTTATCAAAACTCTACTGCTCTAATCTCCAATGATATCATCTTTTGAATTGTATCTAGTTGTGAATTTTGGAAATTTAGGTGTGACATCTTCATCTGTAATCTGTGATTCCTCTTTGCTTGTTTCAGGGTCATTGCATGATACATCAATACAATCAAACATTTCTTCAATAATAGTTTCCTTTCTGCTAGGCTTGGGTTCATCTTTAATCATAGGTGCATAATCATAGTATCTTTCTTGTATCATGAACTTCTCATCAATCTTCACATGTGTACTTTCAATTATATTCTTCAATCTCAAGTTAAAAAATCTATATGCTTTGCTTTTAGTAGAGTAACCAAGGAAAATACCTTCATCGCTTCTGGCATCAAACTTACCAACACCATCATCTCTCTTGATGTAGCATTTTCTTCCAAAGATTCTAAAGTATTTTACTGTAGGTACATTACCAAACCAAAGTTTATAAGGTGTCTTATATGCGCCTGGCCTTAATTGAATTCTATTGATAGTATAGACTGTTGTATTGAATGCATCTCTCCAATAGGTGTGTGCAACTTTTCCTTCTATCATGATAGTGCGCGCTGTGTCAAGTATGATCCTATTTCTTCTTTCTGCAATCTCATTTTGTTGAGGGGTTCTAGGAGCACTCAACTACCTTTTGATCCCATGTTCTTCACAATACTCATAAAATTGGTCAGAGGTGAATTCTCCTCCTCTATCTGATCTCAGACCCTTTAGTTTTAATCTAGACTCATTTTCAACTTTAGCTTTGGATATTTTGAACTTCTCAAAATCTTTAGACTTATTCTTTAAGAATGCAGCCCACATCATCCTTGAAAAATCATCAACAAAAAAAATAAAATACCTTTCTCCATAGTATGATCTTGCTTGAGTAGGGCCACATAAGTATGTATGCACTAGATCCAATTTGTTTTCTGCTGAGTTATGCTTTCTTTTGAATGAGCTCCTTACATTCTTTCCCATCACACATTCCCTGCACATAGTATCAACTGGTCTTGCAATACTAGGAAGTCTCTTGCTGCCTTTACATTGCTTATCTTTACTATGTTGTCAAAATTGATATGACAAAGTCTTTTGTGCCATAGCCAACTATCATCTACTTTTGCAACAAAACAACTTACTTTTGAATTGAGATGAAAGACATTACCTTTAGTCTTAGAGCCTGATGCAATCATATCTCCTTGTTTGTTATTAATGATGCACTTGTTGTCTTTGAATTCCAACTGATATTCTTTGTCAAGAAATTGTCCAAAACTTAGTAGGTTATGATGTAAACCATCAATATAAAGAACATCATCTGTCTTTTTCTTTCCATCTAAGGTAATAGAACCTCTGCCTATTATAGGTTTGGGAGTGTTATCTCCAAATATAACCATACCACCTTTGTACTTTTCCAGATGTAAAAATTTGTCTTTGTCTCCTATCATGTGATGTGAGCATCTGCTATCAATGATCCAGTCAGTTCTGATGTTCCCTTCAGGTAGCATCTCTAAGTTTTTATACTTCTTTTTCCATGTCTTTCTCCGTGCATTCTTTGCTTGAATATCTCCTTCAAACATATCTTCTAAATACTTCCATATGGTGTAGGCTTTGTCTACTTTCTTAATATCAGAGAATTCACTGTCAGATAATGCACTTATAAGGGATTCGTTGGCAATTGCATTAGCGATGAATACATGCTTTTGTATACTAGTAGCATCATCTTTTGCAAGGTCTTTCAGAGAGGGAACAACAACTTCTTGTGTGGATATTTCAAAAATCTCAAAACCAACGCACTGTTGATGTGTTATCATTTTTTTCTTCCAGTCAAGATAATTCTCTCCATCAAACTTAGGACTCTCTTTTATGAAGTATGCCATATGATCTACCTTAAGCTATTAAGATTTCTCTCTAAGGCACTTGGCTTTGATACCAATTGTTAGGAATAGTCCCAAGAGATAACTGAGATGGGGGGGGGGGGGGGGGAANGGGGGGGGGGGGTGAATCAGTTATCTACAAGAATAAATTATTTTTCAATCAAGTACAAAATAACTTTAAACATAAACTCAACAAGATAACACAGAATTGAACAACACAATTTTGGTAACGGGGAAAACCAAATTAGGTAAAAACCTCGATGGGAATTACTACCCACAAATAACTGTACTAGTTTATAATGATCCTTGTTAGAAGATCTTGCAACCCTATTAGGAGTTGATCTTTACAATGCAATAAGTACAAAGATCTGGTCAAAGGTCAGACCCTATTAGAAGTCTTTTACAGATAACCCTGTTAGGGGTGAGGACACACTGTCCAAGAGCTCACTGCTCAAATGATGAAGGCTGCAACCTTCTGTAAGGAAGATATACACTATATCTGATAATGAACTATTTGAGTAGACCTGCTATCTTGATCAGTTTTAGTGAATTGTAATCTTCTTCTACTTCTTCACATAGATCTTCAACTGATGGATGATGTAGCTTTACTGCCTAACTTTCTGCTCTGCTTTGTCTTTTATTTTTCACTTCATTTTCCACACTTAGTGATGAAATTTGAACCGCTATATGTATCTTCGCCAAGGATAAGGTCACAACGGCTATAGGAAACACTTCAGCAACTTCCTTGTAGGCTTAACTAAGCACACAATCAAAGTTAGGACCGTGCAACTCAAAATGAGTGGATGCATCGTTTCACATAGTCGGCTCTACCAAATTAACTCAAACATCGCGCTTCTGTTAAAACTCATTTAGCACCTTTGGATAATCACCATTAACTCATAACTAAACATGAATACAAACATGCATATCCCAAAGATAGGCGCAACTCAAGAAATAATGTAAATATGTCGGCTCTTAACAGATAATCTCCAAAAATTATAACTGCCAAAACATATTAACATAATTCAACTGCAACTACATATCTGAATCTGCGTGTATGAACATGGCATCCATAACATGTCTACAACACAGATGTAAATGCACAAGGCTCCAGAATATCTGTACTGATAATTTCTTACACGATACTGCTATATATTATATGTTGTCATCAATGACAAACATACAATCAACTATTTGTACAGAAGCAAATCTCCAACATTCACTTGCTAGTTTAGTAAATTGTACTCTCTAGCATTTTACTGTCATGCTAGGACAATCCCCATATACTACTCTATATATTCACCATAGACAAGAACCCCTCTATACCCTAGGTTCATAAGCACCCCAAATATTTTCATCACTGCTCATACCACCTACTCTCAACCTAAAATCACTCCAAATCCCCCCATGCTAAGGGTAAACACACTAAAACATACTCACTATCAGGCTAAAATAGTCATATTACCTACTGTAGTGGTCCTAACCTCTGACCTCCACGAATACAATCCGGACCATCCTTCTCTAAATGTGACTACAAATTTGTTAAAGAATAGTCTTTTGTGTGAAAGAAGAGAATTTTTTTATATTGTAATAATGGTTCATAAAATTTGTTTATAAACTTGTGATAATAAAGTTGTGGAGCATAAGCATTTATTGAATTCAAGTGAATCATAATCTTGATTGTAAACTATTACTTATATTTCTTTGGTGTTTTATAGGGCTTGTTAGGGGCTCAGATTTCTGAGATTGATGATGTCACCCTTTGTGCCATTGACTTTGACTTACAGAGCTATGTGGTATCATATTTTGTACACCTCTTGTTTATAGTTTTAATTGAACCCATGTGGTATCATATTATTTATTTTTATGTTAATTTTGTTTTTGTTATCCTACCCCACCAAGCTCCAGGTCATTAGGAAAGAGGAAGAAATCACTGGGGACACTGAAACAAAAAAGGTAATTAAGTCCATTTAAGTATATTTGTTAAAATGTATTATGAACATTTTAATGTAGTCTATATTGATGAATGCACTTGACTTGTTTATTGTATACATGCAGAATCAATTGGGTTTCACTGAACTGATGAACACACCAGACACTACTGATGTTCAGGAGAGGGAGGAGGTAACATATTTTCATATTTAATTTCAATCTCATTCTTGTTTGTTCAAAATATTTTAGAAATCATGTTCCTTTATTAGTATGTCATTTGCTATGACTTTTCATAAAAAAATTGGTCATAGCTGCCTCAGATGAGGCGAATCCTCATATGAGTATGGTAGAGCCATTTGAGATTATGGTATGTATTTTTTCTATATACATGTTAAACATTTTTTTTTAGAGACGAGTACATGCATTTATAGTTTTATAACTTGATTGTCAACAACTTTGGGTTATTAACTTGCATGTGAATTCTCATTTACCTATTATAGCTCCCTTCTCCACTTCCTAGGGATCCCTTTCCTATCACAAGAGATCCCGCTGAGGCTTCGGTATGCATTTGTATTATCTAGTGTATACATTTTTTGTATTATCTATTATTTCTCGACTATAAAATCTTTTCTATTTTACCATATTAGAAAAGGTCTGAACTAATTCATCAATGGTTTTGGCTCCCTCTAGCGAAGGAGTTCCAACTCATGTTGTGGTATGCATTTTCTTTTTAGTCCATGGATTTTTTATTTTTTAGTATTTATTGTTTATAACATGTATTTTGTATTATTTATTTTTCCTGTTATAGGACCCTTCAGGAGTGCCCATCCTTCCTCTATCTCACCATTTTTCTAGGAGTCCCTCTCGCCCATGACAGAGCCCATTTCATTTATCAATCAGCCCAAGCATAGGAGAAAGAGATGAGGTAATCAATGATTCAATTGCCAAAAAATGTTTGAAATAATGGGAAGTATGTACTGAGAGAGGAGGGGTGAATCAATACCTCTAATTTTTTTTTATCTCTTTAACCTTAATCCATTTAGTAATCCATTGTATTACCAACCATCTGCTCTATACTTTCTTTGTGTAAGTTATATCAATTCATAAACTAAATAAGCATGTAAACATTCATAGAAGAATTCATGAAATGTAGTGACACATAACACAAGATATGGTAACACAGAAACCCCTATTAGAAGGTAAAAACTGTGGTGGGATGACACCCACAAAAACTTCACTATCTGCAGATTGGAAGGGGTCGGTTAAGGCTTACAATTTTTGATCACTTCTGTTGATCTACCCTATTAGGAGTATTATACAAAGATAGGTTAAGGTCTACTCTATTAAGAGCTTTAGCAACACTGTTTAGTGTGCACTCAGTTAAGAGATTTACAAAGTATTGTTAAATCCACCTTTCTTGAAAGGATTTCTTCTATTTGCTACACTTGTTAGAATGTAGAAAAAAATACTCATTGACCTGAGTGTTTGCAATCTACAATTACTGATTACAAATCCATTCAAATCAAATTTACAATGTATCACCTAATGTGATTGATTAATACCTCTATTGCTCGGTAGCCTTGATTCTTGGTTCTTGATAACCAAATTCATCTTTTGTTACTCTTGCTTGAAACTTTCAGTCTGATCCATAAATGTGCTCCTTGGCTACTATCATCCTCACATCCATATTGAAATTAATGATTACACATCTATTTATACAATAGATTGGCCTAATTAAGTTTCACGTGTTACAAAGATAACTCTATGATCGAACGTTTACAACTTGACCTTGATCTCCTAGTCTGCATGTTTTTAATCATTTAGAATGATTAAAACAATTAAAATTATCTTTCTTGTCCCTTAAGAAATGGTTTTAAATTGAATCAAAACTCTAAATATAAAACATAACTATTTTATCTGACGTGGAAGTCAGATCCACTTTTCTTGGGATATAACTGACTTTCAGTATCTGATGCTCGGATTGCTCTGAAAGTCTTTCAATGTTCCTTCTGTGAACTTTCTGTTGGGTTCCCCTACTTTTTTGAGTTCCTCTCTTTCCTTCTCTGTCGGTTTATAGTGTAACCTACTTTTTGGGTTCCTCTGTATCATTTTCGGGTTGCACTTTCACTTTACACTGTAAAACTTGTGTTGTCGGGTTTCTCTTGAAATTAACACTTTTGGTTTGAACTGAAACCTGTCTTTTAGTGTAGTGTTACCAACAGTTCAAACAAAAATTTCTCTTTTCATACTAATGGAAGAAATTATGCCATCAATCACCTCCTTTGACATTAGTATCAAAAACTAATATGTGCAAAATACTAAAGTGTTTAGTATGTACACCATGTGTTTACCTTAGTAATTTTTATGACTCCCCCTATGTATATGCTAGTATAGTATATGTATGTACATGTACACTTGCCTATATACTATATTCTCTTTTCACCTTATCTTTATATCATTTTCCTTTTGTATTATACATAATTTTCCCCTTTTTTCTCTATATGTATTGTACATATCATTTTCCCCCTTTTTTGATAGTAAGGGAAAAGGTGTATACTTACAACTTATGAAAAATATGGGAATGAAAATTCTTCATATCCTCCATCATCTTTTCCCATTTCTCCTTTAGGTTCTCAAGAGCCATTTGTTCTAGTGTAATTTTGGCATGCATATCATAGATGTTGTCTGCTACAGACATCTCGGGGGTGGAAATTAACTTTCTTTCCAAAGTAATGTGCTTTTGCAGAAGTGTGAGGTTTGGTAATAGTTGAGCCTGTATCTTGGTAACCTCTTCTCTAAACTATGATTCTACTTCCCAAATTTCTTGTCTTAACCTTTTATTTCCATTATCTTCTCATAATGTAATTTGATTGCATTGTCATCTGTGGTAAGACTTTTAGCACCTGCATTTAGATTAGAATCGATCTTTACAATCTTATCACTATTATGCTTAGTAAATTTCTCCAAAGTGCATAGCTTTTGAATTAAGGAAATAGCTTCAGTAATGATTGGATCTAATTCATTTTTTAGTTCTGAAAGCTTTACCTTATTTTCTGCCACTTCTTGGCTAATCTATTTTGTCAATTTGTATTGGAACTTTTGTTCTGCTTGTTCTTCAATAGCCTTTTTTGCATCCACATTTTGAGTTGTGATTTCTTCGACGAGAAAAAAAAGTTGATCTAGGATAGGTGAATTGTGATCAACATCAATGTCAGGAACTATTTGGCTTAAGATGTCTCTTGTGGTTTCCAACACTAGAGAATATTTGTGTTTTTTTCTAAGCTTTTCCTACATTGCTTTCCTTTGACATATCTCTCCATATTCTATAAGAGATTCATAGTCCAATGTGGTTGGATCACACTTTGGTATTTCAATGATTTCATCAAGTGTGACCTCCAACTTACTCTTCTTGGTTTTATTCTTCTTCTTTTGTGATGCACCTGTATGCAAAACCATAGCAAGTTTTTCTGCTTGGTCTGATGTGCTGGAGGATTTTTTTGGTGGTTGTTTTTCTACCTTTTTCCTTCTACTCAGGGTTTTACTTTCTATTGTGTGTGAATGTCTCCTCATCAATCTTCGGTGTAACTACAACATCTCCTTCAGTGTTCTTAGGAGTGGTATCAACTAGCTTATCTCGTTCACCTTTCTCCTTTTTCACTTCATCTGTATCTTTCATTTGTGCATCCTATTTGGTGTGATCTACATTTGTAACATTTTTTTCTCCACCGATGACTACCTATTCATCGATTGCATCTTTCTGTTGATCAGTTGTATCTTTTTTCTCATCATTACCCTTATCCTCGGGTATGCTTGTATCCTTGTCAGGTGACTTCTCCTTATTCAAGATAATATTGATAGCTTGTATCAATAATGGGATTTTTCCTAATGTGTCTACCTATGCAAAATCTATAGTAGTGTCTTCTTCCTTGGTTTGGTCTTGGACAACAGTGACATCTTCATCTTTCTATATCGCATCTACAGGATTTACTCTGGTAATATCAATGATTGTATTATCAGGCCATGTTTCATTTGCGATTTCCATATCCTTGTTGGCTTTAGTGTTCAATGATTCTTCATTAACATCATCATGAGTAATAAGAATATGTTCGGGGCTCTATTTATCTTGATCATCTGTATTCAGTTGCTTGTCAGTAAGAGCTATTTGTGGCTCGAGACTTGTATCCTTTTTAGGTATATCAAGTATCTTTCTCCATTCATCCTCACTCTTCCTTTCTAGCTCAATTAGATGTCCTTGAAGCACTTGGTAGGCTAATGGTGAGAACTTTTTGGAGTGTTTCTTCATCATCTCTTCAATATCCTCCATTTTAGATTCGGGTGGCATGACAGAAACTAGTACTCTTTCGCTAATCTGTTTCTCAGAATGTAGTGCAAATTTCCATCTTGCCAACAATCTATTGATAAGTTATTTTGGTATCCTATCTGCCAATTGTATTGGAACATATTTGAATGCACACATCATAGTGATAATTTCCTCCTCTATCTTGTTTTGGTCCTCGGTGTCTAGAGTTAGCCACTTTTTAATCTTGTGATCATTTGTTGTACCTGATTTGATAATAGATGCACATACCTCATCAATTGTAGAAGGTAGTGTGTTCTTGATAGCTTGTACATATTGTTCATCCTTTTCTGTGTCCTCAATGTCTTCCCTATTTCTGAGGAACTTTCTTCTTTTTGTTGGGCCCTTTTTCCCTATTTGCAGCTTTCTTTTATAGGTCCTTACTTGACCTTTCTTTATCGGTGAAGGACTTGCATCCTTTGCTATTTGGCTCCTGGTCCTAGATGCATCAGTAGTCCTTGGTTTCTTTCCTGGTGGTGGAGGTGGTGAATCAGACTCTGTGGATTCTGAGTCACTCTCCTTCTCAGCTTCACCGATGGGTGACTGACCCTTGGTTTCTTTAGTCTATTTTTTTTCGTCCTCATTCACCGACAAATTTTGATTCAAGGTCTTAATCGTTTTATCTTTCTTCCTATCAATATTTTTCACAACTAAACCATTTTTAATCCTTTCTTTGACTTCCTCATCAGTTCCAAACTAAGGTTGTGATTTATCCAATGGTTCATTTATCAATGCCTCAATAGCATTTGATGCTTGATCTATGTTCACCTCATAGTCAAGTGGTGTCATCCATGTTTTCCTTGGTACAGGTGGGTTGATGTAGGTGTAATCAGTGTCCACCATAAAACATATGTTAGTCTTGAATTTTTGTACTAATTTCTTTGGAATCCTCATTCTTTTTTGCATTCTTTCTTTAAATCCAACAAAGTATTCATCTATGACTGATTCAAAATTATCTCCTAGTGATTTGATGAACTCACTAATCTGTGTGATCACTGGTGTGGTAGTGTCCCATTTGACATTTCCTATAGATGGGAAGGATTCTTGAAAATGGAAAAATATGCTTATGATGAGTGAACCAAACTTACATGAGTTAGACTTTGTAGTCCTTATTGTCTTCTTGTTCTCATCCAATTATCTTAGTAGAAGTTTTGACAGATCTAACTACAGTGCCTTCTTGACAATTTTGTATGCTGTATCCACTGCTCTAAATGCAATACCGTTCATCCTGCTAGCCTGAAAGAAATTGTATCGTAAGACACATGTTCCAAATTTAATTTCATAATCTTTGATGGTGGATACCTTTAATCCTCTTCCATCCCATGCTGCTCCTGTGTTCTTTTCAATGTTAGATTTAGGAGGATGTTTTAGTGCCTTTACTTTATCGGTTATGGGATAAGTTGTAAAATCATGTATAACATCCCTAGTTATCAGTTTTGGCTCATCCAGCCATATCTTGCAGTCATGGATTCTGCTCAGTACTAACCGAATCCATTCAATTTTGAATTCCTTCAAGAATAGTAGGGCATGAGTGAGCCCTTTCAATTTAGTGTTCTTATGCTCTTCCTTGATAGTTCCATCATCATTGTAAATATTTTTGAAAGCTTTCTCAACTTCCAGGCCTCCTATTTCTGTGATCTTGCAGTGAATGTACGCTCTAACATCTTCAACAAGTAAAAACCTAGCTGGTATACTGGAGAATGCACCAGTGTTGTCGGGTTGTGAAGAAAACTCGGGACATATCTTGTAATGAGGTTCTTCACAATTGGAATTCTTGATTAGATTGACTTTATTCTTCTTATCATTCTTCATCTTGGAGGTTCTTCAAGTTGATGCCATCATTTTGGAAATTAGGGCTTTTTCCCATAAATGAAAACAGATTTCTTGGTGATTGTTGTTACTTCAATCTTTTGTCACTGCTGGGAATCCTTCTGAGTGTTGTGAACTAGGTTGGAGTTGCTCTGCAATCTAGCCACTTCATTCTGTAGTTTCTCTCTACTTCTCTCAAGTCGCTATGTGAATAATGAAACCCTTTCATTGTCTATTTATAGACCTTTCCCTAAGTCATGTCATAAATTCTCAACCACTTCTTGGTGTGTAAAGATGGAGTCATCGAGTGATACATAAATAACATTCTCGATGAGAACGTGATGCTTCAGGGTAGCTGTCAACTTGTTACATTCATCGATGGATTTTGGTGTATGGCAAAGACAACATGTCAACTATCATGATTATCGATGCATCTCAGTTTACACTAACAACTTAGATTTTATGTGTTAACCAATGATGCTTGGTAAGTATAGACAAATTAGCTTTGTATGTACACCAATGATTTTTGGTATGCATTAACCGATGAGATTAAATTCATATAATTGTAACAAGTAATACCATAGTGCATATTTAATCATGCTGATTTGTCAATTCATCAATGTATAATGGAACTGATGCAAAATATAACTTGGTATAATGCAGTTCCATAGTTACTTGTTCTTCTTAGGTGGGGGTGGTTATGTCACTAGATCCATTGGATAAGGTGTCACCATTTTCATTGTTCGGTTCAGCTTCATCATTGTTTGTAGCTTTCCTCTACATTTTCTTCTCATCTTCATAATGTCTTCAATGGTGTTTCCATTGGCAAAGGTGCTTGTCTCTGTCATTTGGCCTCTACAGTCCTTTTTTAGATGACTAAATTTATAACAATGTAGACATGCCATTCCGGGGTAAGTCTAGCTCCTAGAATTTCTCATCCATTGTCTTCTGTAGTTTGCAGCTATGTGACCAAATCTTCCACATGTTGTGCAATTTTCCCATGTGTTGTAATCCCAAACATATGAGTTACCAACTCTTTTCATTTGATAAACATTTTCTTTATCTTTAGGCTTCCATGCTTGTTTTTTCTTCTTCCATCATTCAAGAGATGCATGTCCATGCATTTTTCAAGTAGGACAGTATTTGTCGATGTTGGTTTCCTTCTTTGGTTGGTTCAGCTCAGATTTACATTCATATGCTTTATGTCCTTTCTTGTTACATTTATAAAAAATTCCTATGAATGAAGGTGTAGATTTAGGAATACCTTTCATTTTTCTTCTGCAAACATTTGATGTGTGGCTAGGCCTTCCATAATGATTGCATGTCATATTTCTTGGTCTTGGATTTTCATAGACTTTTTTTGGATCAGTTTGATTTGGTTATTCTTCATCTTCGGTATACCCTAGTCCGGTATTGTTGTTGACTCTTCTTTGTCCATCCAAAAAGTCATCCATCCTTTTGGTGCTTTCTTCAGCTCTCTTGATCATGTCATTATGTTATTGCTAAATTCTTACTTCATACTTCATCTTTTTAATTTCTTCTCTTAGCTCACTGATAGCTTCTATTCTTTCAATGAGTTTCATGTTCATTCTGTTTGCCTCTTGACTCATAAGAATAATCTGATTTGTGATCTCATGATGATGTTATGTAAGTCTTTGTATTTTTGACTCTTTCTCTTGTAGATTTTCAGTAATCTTCCTCATGTCATCAATGGCTAGTGTTCTTTCTTTCTCATCTTGTCTAGCATTGTTCATGACATCAATCATTCTTACCATCTATGTCTCTTGACTGATTTGCAAAGATTTTACTTGTCCATCCAGATGTTGATTGATTTCATTTAAGCTTGTGATGCTTTCTTCAGATGTGTCTGATGCTTTTCTTGTTGTAGATCCTAAAGACTCAAATAGATCAGGTATCTCCTCTTCATGATAGTTTGTTTCATTACAACGAGATGCCATAATATTTCTTTCATCTAGCAGTTGTCTCATATTGATTCTAGCTTCTTTATAGTGCTCATAGAAGATCTGAATTTCTAGCTTTTGATTCTCAATACTCTTGTCAAGCTTGTACTTGTCCATTGTATGATATTTTCTCTTGAGTCTTTAAAATTTTCCAATTAAGAGGTCTAGCTCTAATACCAATTGTTGGAAATAATGGGAAGTATGTACTGAGAGGGGAGGGGTGAATCGGTACCTCTAAAACCTTTATCTCTTTAACCTTAATCCATTAGTAATCCATTGTATTACCAACCATCTGTTCTATACTATCTTTGTGTGAGTTATATCATTTCATAAACTAAATAAGCATGTAAACATTCATAGAAGAATTCATAAAATGTAATGACACATAACACAAGATATGGTAATGCAGAAAACCCCTGTTAGAAGGTAAAAATTGCAGTGGGGATGGCACCCACAAAAACTTCACTATCTACAGATTGGAAGGGGTCGGTTAAGGCTTATAATTTTTGATCACTTCTTATGATCTACCTTGTTAGGAGTATTATGTGGAGACTGGTTAAGCTCTACTCTGTTAAGAGCTTTAGCAACACTGATTAGTGTGCACTCGGTTAAGATATTTACAAAGGATTGTTAAATCCACCTTTCTTGAAAGGATTTCTTCTATTTACTACACTTGTTAGAATGTAGACAAAAATACTCATTGACATGAGTGTTTGCAATCTACAATTTCTGATTATAGATCCATTCAAATCACATGTACAATGTATCACCTAATGTGATTGATTAATACCTCTGTTGCTCGGTAGCCTTGATTCTTGGTTCTTGATAACCAAATTCATCTTTTGTTGTTCTTGCTTGAATATTTTAGTTTGATCCATAGATGTACTCCTTGGCTACTATCATCCTCACATCCATATTGAAATGAATGATTAAACATCTATTTATACAATAGATTGACCTAATTTAGTTTCACATATTACAAAGATAACTCTATGATCGAAGGTTTACAACTTGACCTTGATCTCCAAGTCTACATGTTTTTAATCAATTAGACTGATTAAAATAATTACAATTATCTTTCTTTTCCCTCAAGAAATGGTTTTAAATCAAATCAAAACTCAATATAAAACATAACTTTTTTATCTGACATGGAAGTCAAATCCACTTTTCTCAGGATATAACTGACTTTCGGTGTCTGATGCTCGGGTTGCTCTGAAAGTCTTTCGGTGTTCCTTCTGTGAATTGTCTATCGGGTTCCCTTTCTCTATCAGGTTCCTGTCTTTCCTTCTCAGTCAGTTTATAGTGTAACCTGATTGTCGGGTTCCTCTATATCATTTTCGGGTTGCACTTTCGGTTTACAGTGTAAAACTTGTGTCGTGGGGTTTCTCTTGAATTTAACACTTTCAGTCTGAACTGAAACCTATCTTTCGGTGTAGTGTTACTGATGGTTCAAACAACTGTTTCTCTTTGCATACTAATGTCAAAACTTATGTCATAAAAACATTACAGACCAATATTTATTTATTTTGGTATTATTTTGAGATAAGATATATGGATTAGCATTTGAATTGTTCTTGTGCAGAGACTTAGTGACCCAAGTGCTACTGTGAAGAAGCTCAATTTTGATGATCCACCACATTCATAGATATATCAAGACATTGTATAGATCTACTTGTTGTGATTGAATGACCAAATTTTGTATATATATATATATATATATATATATATATATATATATATATCTATATATATATATATATATATATATATGTATGTATGTATGTATGTATGTATGTATGTGACATTTGTACATTGTATATATCAACCTGGATATAGTTGATGTCACTTTTTTATAACTCTATTATGGATTTGGTTTGTACGCCATGTATTGATATGTACACTATTATTGTTCATTATGTTATATATGAAAATTCAAATTTGATCCTTGAATTTGTTGGTTAGATGTTTATACCTTAAGTGTATTCTAGTTTCACATTACTTGCGTATATGCATGTGTGTTTCTATAAATTAATGTACTTGTGTGTGTACTTCATGTATATTCATGTATATAATTCATAACCTAAATTCATGTGTATGACCTACGTGAATGACTTAAGTGAATTCATGTCCATGCTTCATAATGTATGTACTACATGTTTTCTCTAGGACATAAGCAATTTTATGTGTACACTTTTTGTGCTACATATGTTCACATGTATACTTTATGATTTAAGTGAATTAATGCTTGATGTGCTACATTGTATTTAGGTGTATCTTTTATGCTCTATATGTATGCAGTACTTGACTTAAGTGAGTTTATGTTTTTTGCTGTAAGTTTTTTGTGACTGAAATACATAGTATAAGAGTTTGGTCAATCCATCTAAGGTGTCTTTATAAACCTAAGGTCGATTAGACTCATGACCTATGATAGGAAAACTAGGTTTGATTTTTTTGGTTTAATAAAGGTCCTACTATAGTATCTAAGGGTCTTCTAAGTCCTTTCAATAGGTCTAGAGGTCTTGATAGCAACATTTTCCAACATTGTCAAAAGTTGCACAAATGTTGTCGAACAACTTTTAAAAGTTGCTATGCAACTTTTTCATTATTTTTGTTTCAAACAATTCATTGTGGGATCAAACTGTCAGATCCATTAGCTCTATTTGGCTGGGTAAATGATAGGGGAGACCTTTTATCACTTGCAAAGCATCAAGAACATTCTGGCGCAAGTTGGACCCAAGTGTTTTGAAGGTGCACTAAGCCAAATTGGGCAACAATTTTTGGAGAGCCATACTTTGGACCTTGTGAGAGATATCAGAGATCTGTGAAGTGAAAAAGGACCATCTTGGGAAGGCCTAAAATCATGTAGCTTAGTTTTGGGAGATTCCACTCGGATTCCATTTGGTGACCCGATCTAGGTTGTGCAAAAATTTGCACTGTTGCTCAGTTAAAAGTTTCTCAATGGTGCATCTTTCAAACCGTTCATTGTGGGACCAAACCATCAGCTCCATCAGCTCTAGTTGGTTGGGTAAATTCTAGGGGAGACCTTTTTTCCTTGCAAAGCATCAAGAACATTCCGGCGCAAGTCAGACCGAAGTGTTCCCAAGGTGCACTAAGCCAAATTGGGCAGTGATTTTTGGAGAGCCATATCTTAGACCTTGTGAGATATATCAAAGATCTGTAAAGTGAAAAAGGACCATATTGGGAAGGCCTACAAGCATGTAGCTCAGTTCTAAGATATTCCACTCGGATTCCATTTGGAGACCCAATCTCAGTTGGTGCAAAAAGTTGCATTATTGCTTAGTTGAAATTTGCTCAATGGTGCATCTTTCAAATTGGTCAGTGTGGGACCAAACCATCAGCTCCATTAGCTCTAGTTGGCTGGGTAAATGCTAGGGAAGACCTTTTTTTCTCTTGCAAAGCATCAAGAACATTACAACGCAAGTTGGATCGAAGTGTTCCCAAGGTGCACTATGCCAAATTGGGCAACAATTTTTGGAGAGCCATATCTCGGACCTCGTGAGAGATATCAGAGATCCATGAAGTGAAAAATAACCATCTTGGGAAGGCCTACAAGCATGTATCTCAATTCTGGGAGATTCCATTTGGTGACCCAATCTCAGTTGGTGCAAAAAGTTGCATTGTTGCTCAATTGAAAGTTGCTCAATGGTGCATCTTTCAAATTGTTTATCGTGGAACCAAACCGTCAGCTCCAGTTGGCCAAGTAAATGTTAGAGGAGATCTTTTTTTTCTTGCAAAAAATCAAGAATGTTTTAGCACAAGTCAAACCGAAGTGTTCCCAAGGTGCACTAAGCCGAATTGGGAAGCATTTTTTGGAGAGCCATATCTCGGACCTCGTGAGAGATATCAAAGATTAATGAAGTGCACAAGGATTGTCTTGAGAGGGCCTACAAGCACATAGCTCAGTTTTGGGAGATTCCACTCGGATTCCATTTGGAAACCTGATCTTGGTTGGTGCAAAAAGTTGCCTTGTTGCTCAATTTTAAGTTTCTCAATAGTGCATCTTTCAAACTGTTCATCGTGGAACCAAATCGTCAGCTCCATTAGGTCCAGTTGGTTGAGTAAACGCTAAGGGAGATCTTTTTTCACTTGCAAAGAATCAAGAACATTTAGTGCAAGTTAGACCAAAGTGTTCTCAAGGTGCACTAAGCCAAAATATGCAACTACTCCTTGATTTTCTCAATCATATCTTCAACCTCTACAAGTTTCCTTCTATAAATCTCCATGTATTCCTTAAGGACCTCTCCCAAGCTGTTAGGCTTCTTAAACGAAACTAGGTTCTGATACCAATTATTAGTATATAGAGGCACCAGGGGGTAGAATAAGTGTAAACAAGTAATGAACCAATTCAACCAATAATCGGATAATGCTTTTAAATAAATTCCATGCAATTAAAAATCTAAGTGTAATGATGCAATAGAAGTAAAAAAATTCAAACGTCCACAAAACATAACATATAAAACCATAATTTTAATTGTAGATTATGCCTATTACTTTGGTTCGACAAAATATTTTCAAGGTAGTTGATTTGGAAAAGATTAGGTCTATTACACATGAAAACACATGACAAAGATATAAGATAGAAAAGAACATACATACAATGCATGAAAAATATGTAGTATGAAAATAATACATACATACAATGCATGGAAAATATATACTATGAAAATGAACATACATACATAGATACAATGCATGACAAAGATACATACATAAAAACATGCATAAATACATAATATGAAAATGAACATACATACATAAATACTACACATGAACCACTATTATAATTTAGAGAAATATGAGATATCCACTGCATGGGCCATTGTTATAATTGTAATGAATCATAATTCACTCATATCCTCTTAGTTAAATGGTACACAATAAACTATACAAAATATGGCCCCTCGGTATATACAAATCAACCCATGGCCACTTTTATATAAAATTTGATCTTCTTTCAATGTACAAAATGTTGTCTCCAAATATGCATGTAGACCACTTCATAGTCATTTATATTTACAAAAAAGAGAAGTTAGATTGTTTTGCAAAATTTATATACAAAATTATCAAAATAATTCTACCATTTTGTAGAATGATTTTTCAGGATGCCCCAAAAATAATTGAGCGAACCTTCTGGATCAAATCTAACCCTTATTATGTCATGTATTTCCTTATGTTCAAATTCATGAAGTTTCCATAAATTCTTCTTATGAGGTGTACCAGTATACTTTATAAATTCAATATTTGTTGCAATAAGAAGGTTCAAGTAATACAAAATATGTCTATGTGTCTCATAGTCCTGAAATAACCACTTCTTGGATTTTTGGATAGGTACCTGCATTTCATAGAAGCATAAATTAATACAAAAATTCAACATATAAAGTGTAATAGAATGATGAGGTCTCAAATTCATCAAACAAGAAAACATTATATTTTGATAGCGTACCTTCTAAGCTATGTCCCTGTCATAACAAAAAATCCTATTGGGTACTCAATACCCTCTCCATCAATGATTGTAGTTGTCAATTTATTTTTCCCTCAATACAATGACACAAAAAGTAATCAGTCCCTTCCTCATTGTTCTCATCTGCAACAAATGCATATACATGACCTGCAATTTATAGAGGGATAAGTTAACACCCTAAACACTTAAGAACCTAATAAAATGAGTTCAAGTAGGTTCAACAGAGTTCATCTAAAAATGAATAATAAATTGAGAAATTACCTAGTTCAACTAGGTCAGATATGTGATTAAAATCTGTTGATGCTTCAAATTGGCTCAATCGTAGTGCTCTAGGAAGTTGATATGTATCAAGTAGTTGCAAAGGTGTATAAGATGATTCATCAACCCACTCTTTTGATTCACATTCCTCCCACGCAAAATTCATACAAGATAAGAAAAAAGATGCCATTAAACTAGTATAAATACCCAGTGATGCTGCATTTGAACATCTAAATGAGTGCATGTCACTTGATCCTATAAGTGTACAAAAATCTAGATAGTTTTCAATGTTAAACTTGCATATCAACCAAAAAAATCTATTAACCATAGACTTACCTTCATTACCTATTCCCATCGTAGAGTTGCATCACACAATTGTTTTTGTATTTATTAACTCTGCACCACCTTCATACTTCAATTCCTCTCTGGAAAGAGATCTTTTTACACATGCACCCACACCATCATGCTCACCGTTTCCATGCCCTACCTCGATGAAGTTCCAAAAATGTTGAGCACCACTTGTCACGTGCATCCTACTCAACCAATAGAACATCTTTGTATTCTTGAATTGTGAGGTTCAATTGTCTGACCATATTATGTGTTGGTTGTACTCAATACCTCTTTCCCTTAAATTATCATTAAAAACTTTGAAGCAACTTTGCACAAACTCTTATGAATGTGTGCGATTGTCACTGATATAGAAGTGATACTCTCTTAAAACCTTTCTATCTACATCTGTGCTATCATGTGCATGCAAGAAATCTATATGTACAAAGATTGTCACTTGTATAGAATGTTAATACATTTCTTTCACTTCATTGTGAGGTTTAAGTGTATAATTATCATAAAAATCAATAATGGAGACAATAGTACCAAGGGGAAAAGTATCCTTACATATCTTGAATTGCTCATACTGTTAGAATAATTGAGGGAGGGGGGGTGTGAATTAGTTAGAATCAGTTTCCTCTCAAATTATCCTACAGTCCAAATTTCTCCAGATGTATACAAAAACAAATTCAATCATAAAAAACTCAGCTCGATGAAAATGCATTCTTTAAACTTAAAATTTCATCAATAGTGTTTACCGAGTGTCAGTAAATTAATATTGTGATTACCGATCTAGGTCAATAAAATAAAATATAAAGTAAAATAGCAATCCACAACATTCATACACATTGACATAGATTTTTAATGTGGAAACCTTTCTAAGGGAAAAACTACCTAGGACTGGTAACCCAAAAATATTTTCACTCTTCTGAAGTGAGCTCGGCGATGAGCCAACCCTATTAAAGGTTACAATGCACACTGTTAAATGTGACCTTGTTTGAGGATTTAAAACTAACAGTTCTCTCTTGACTAGGAATTCACTATGGGGTCGACAAGAAAAAAATCAACATTCTCTGAATGTTATAATAAGGACTCACTGTCCCACTTGGTTAAGAGATTTATCTATAATAATGGTTAAACTGGTACAGTAATGATCTGATTCAAATATAACTCTAATTTGTAGATATTATGATCTATTCTAAGTACATAATACCTCTGATCAATTTTTACTTCTTCAATTCATCTCATACTTCATACTTGTTCTTCTCTATAATCCTCTTTCCTCTGTTTTCTCGGTTATGTCTGCAAAAATGCCTGGTTTTGTCTTTAACCAATTTGATCAGTCGTGCATAAAATTCACATGTATGCTTCAACATTTGTCAACATGATTCAGAAATGAATCTCTTGTCTCTTATATATACATCATGTATCATTCAATTCTCATCCTTCAGATCTTTCCACTTAATCTCCACCGTTCATTTTCCTGCTTGATCCTTCCTCGGTAGTTGTGTTAAAAACATGTTTCAATCTCTATCATTTGATCTTCATTGAATTTTCATAACCGTTTGATCAAATAAAAAACTTTATCTTTTACCTCAAAATCATCAATTTCCAGATCAACATCCAAGTCAGTCTCAATTAGAATTAATTTCTTGGTCTTAGTATTAACTGTGTTGAGTCGGAAATCCCTTGCTTGGTTACCACTGTGCTCGGTATACACTGCATTTTACTTAGTTATTACTGTCTCTCGGTGTATACAAAACTCTTCATTTTATCGACTATATAAACATTATTTGTTCCAGATCTTCAATACATAACAAATGTTTTCCACCATAATAACACTCAAATAAGTTGACATCAATGACAATACATTAACTGACAATGTTTAGCATCACTTCTACAACCCAGCTGAATATCGACAAATGAATTCAAACATATAATTAGTTGTAGTTCATCAATCTCTCCCTTTGGCATTGATGGCAACACAATATGAAATATGCAATATAAAATGCCATACAACAAATACCAAAATTCTGTTCTACAACTGCAACAATTCTGTAGCTCTCCTTAGCTTGAATATAATCTGTGTTAGTATAAACAAAATACTCACTGTGCAGACTCTCTCTACAATCTTGATTGTTCAACTCTTGAATCTCTCTATAGATTAGATATGTCTTTTCTCTCCCTTTCTCTTTTCTCCCTTGAGTGGATAGATGTATCATGAATCTCTCCCTGATATTTCATTGATATATCTCTCTCCTTTATATTTCATGACTTTCTCTCCCTTTGACAACAATGCCAAAAATAAAAAAAATATGAAGCTCTTCAGTAGCCAAATAAAATATCTCTGATTTTCGGTGCAGTAGGTACCTTTCAGTGTACTGATATCTTTGTGTCAGTTTAGTTCAGATTTTCATCAACATGATTGATATTCTAATTTCATGTAGGTTGATGCAACCTCCTAGTCATCTTAGTTACCAATAGACAAGGGACAAACCCCTAGTCTACCTCTCAAGTATTCAAATGTATCCTTTGGTAATAGTTTTGTGAATATGTCTGCAAGTTGTTCTTTTGATTGTACATATTTCAGTAGTACTTGTTTGTCTTGTACTTCTTCCCTCAAGTAGTAATATTTTATAGATATGTGCTTTGTCTTTGCATGCACCACCAGATTCTTTAAAATATTTATAGCACTTGTATTATCACAATAAATCATCACTGGTTTGGTGATCTCCTCATTCATTCCTTTCAACAATTGTTTTATCCATGATACGTTAGAACACTTTGCAGCAGCAACAACATACTCTGCTTTTGAAATTGACTAAGATATGCATCCTTGCTTCTTGCTAATCCAAGTAACTAGTCTTTCTCCAATAAAGAATGCTCCACCAGTAGTACACTTTCTATCATCTATATTCCTAGCCCAATCAACATCAGTATAAACTTTCAATCCAAATTTTCCTTCTCTTTTATACCATAGTCCATAATCCTCAGTATTCTTCAAATATCTAAAAATTCTTTTTACAACGGTCATATGTGATTCCCTGGGGTTAGTAGAAAATCTTGCAACTATTCCAACTGCATGTGCTATGTCAAGACTTGTGTGAACAACATACATCAATTTACCAATCATAGATCTATACAAAGTTTGATTTACCTCGGGTGTCTTGTCATATTTTGTCAATTTGCATCCTGTCACCATAAGTATTATGACTAGTTTTGATTCCTCCATTTGAATGCCTTTAGTACTTCCTTGATGTATTCTGATTGAGTAAGGTAGATACCCGCACTCTGCTGTAAAATTTGCAATCCTAGAAAAAAATTGATCTGACCAAACATTGACATCTCAAATTCTTACCTCATTTCATCAGCAAATGAAGTGCATAATTTATCATTACCTCCAAATATGATATCATCAACAAATATTTCAGCAATAAGTGTCTTATCATCATTTCCTCATTTTAAATACAAATTGTTGTTGTCACTTGTTCTAATAAATCCAATACTTATAAGATATGAATGCAATCTTTCATACCATTTTGTTGGTGCTTTCTTCAGTCCATATAAATTTTTGTGTAACTTACATACCATGTTTGTTTGATCAGGATCAACAAATCCCTCAAGTTGTTCAATGTATACCTCCTCTTCTAGTATTCCATTCAAAAATGCGGACTTCACATCCATCTGATATACCTTGAATCCTTTATATGTAGCCTATGCAAGTAGTATTCTTACTTCTTCAAGTCTAGAAACTGGCGCAAAGGTTTCTCCATAGTCTATTCCTTCTTCTTGTGCATACCCCTTGCAAACCAATCTTGCTTTATTTCTAATTACATTCCCATCTTTAATCAATTTGTTTTTGAAAATCCATTTGGTGCCAATGATATTTTTATCACTTGGTCTCAGTACTAATGTACATGTCTTATATTTCTGTATCTTCTCAATTTCCTCATTCGTGGCATTAAACCATTCTTCATTTTTGAATGCATCTCTAACATTCTTAGGATCAAAATCACAAATTAAATAAGTGTCATCTCTGAAATTACTTCTTGTCAATATGCTTGCTCTTTTATCTCCAATGATCTGATCTCTTGGGTGGTGTCTTCTTACATATATAGAAAGTACAGGTTCATTTCTTGGTCCTTCATTATCTTCTTTTGTATCTACATTGCCTTCATGTTCACCGCGATCTTCAGTTTCATTATTTTCTTGATTCTCAATCTGTGCTACATGTTGCCCGGTGACATTAATCTGTTGCTTGGTAACATTACCCTATTGCATAGTATACTAGACATCTGCATCAGTATAGTCTTAGATTCTTCCTAGTAAAAAAATTTACTATAATCTTTAGGTTCTCTCATGCTGTCCTCATCATTTAGTTCAACAAATTCATTTGTAAGCTTTACTCTTAGTATAATATCCAAGAAATATTCCTTCATCACTTTTAGAATCAAATTTTCCATTTATCTCATCTTTTAGAATATAATACCTACTACCAAATATTCTAAAATAACTTAAATTTGGTGTATACCCATACCATAGCTCATAAGGTGTTTTGTTTGAATCTTTCTTTAGTTGTACTCAATTCAGTGTGTAAATTGCTATGTTGAATTCTTCTCTCCAACATGTTTGTGTGAATCCTTTCTCAATCATCAATGTCCTAGCACAATCAACAATTGATCTATTCCTTATTTCAACAATCACGTTCCGCTATGGTTTCCTCGGTGCAAAAACCTGTCTTTTGATTCCATACTCATTAAAAAATTTAGTGAAGTCATCAGAAATAACTTCACCTTGTCTATCAGATCTCAAACACTTCAGATATTTATCAGTTTGTTTTTCCACCTTAGCTTTATACCACTTAAACATCTTAAATGCTTTAGATTTTTCTTTTAGGAACATGACAGTCATCATCCTAGAGTAGTCATCAAAAAATTAAATAAAATATATGTCTCTATAATAGCTCTTTTTTCTCATTGGTCCACATAGGTCTGTATGAACTAACTCCAAAATTTCATTAGATGAGAAGTTCTTTCTATTGAAACTAGATTTTGACATCTTTCCCATTTGACAATTTTTGCACATTACATGGTCTGGTTTAGATAAGCTCGGTAAGCCTCTAACTTTTATTTTTCTACTAATCTTAATCATGTTGTAAAAAATACATGACAAATTATTTTATGCCAAAGCCATATATCTTCATTCTTTGCCAATAAACAAGTAGTTTTGACTTTGTCAAGATAGAATAGGTTACCTTTAGATTGTTCACCAATTCCGATCAATTTTCCTTTTCCATCATAGATTATTTCTTTTCTATTCTCAAATGCAACTCAGTGACCTGTGGTACTCAACTGTGAAACACTCAACAAATTTTAGTAAGTCCTTTTACCCAATAAGAAGTTTCACATTTGATTTGATTGTTCAACATGATAGAACCTTTTCCTTTCACTTGACAGGGTGTATCATTCCCCATTCTTATTGATCCTCTATCATAATGTTCAAGAAATTCAAAATTTCCTTTGTCACTAGTCATGTGATGTGTATAGCCACTATCAATAACCCATATATCATGTTTACTAACTTTAGAGATAATTTTTGTCTCTACATACCTTTCATCCTCATCTGACTAATATTTCAATGCTAAAAAAAATGTCTCAATGTCTTCATCATTGTTAGAGTTAATGCCATTAACTTTATCTTCAGTAATGTAACAAGATTTCTTACCTTTATCTTTGTAATCTGGGTTATTTTGTCTGTCATATTGTCGGTTGCTTCTGAAGTCTTGGTCATCCTTTCTATCATTAGATCTATCATTTCTATCATCATTCTTTTTATTAGGGCATCTTGTAGAAAAATGGCCAATCTCTTTACAGTTAAAGCATATCAAAGGTAGTTTACCTTTATATCTTCCTTTACCTCTATGTAATCTTCTAACTATTAAAGCTTCAAGTTCATTAAGTTCCTTGTCATCACTATCACTGTCACTGTTATTTCTGATTATGTGTTTGCTACTGGTTTTGCCAATTTTCAAAGTAAACATAAATATGAATTCCATAGATGGTACAATAATGTTGTCAAAGTTATTCAGCTCAAAAGAAGTCAATCTTCCAACAAGAATATCGACAATAATGTTATTTCTAGGTGCAACTCTCATTTCATGAATTGCAGAGACTCTTATAGAATATATAAGCAATAGCATTTTAAGAATCTTACTTACAATTGTGTCTTCATCAATGGTCCCACTAGATCCTTGAATAGAATTCCCAACTTCTTTAAGTCGGTTACTGTATTGTGTGATTTTTTATCCTTCCTTCATTCGCATATCATCAAACTTTCCATGAAGACTTTCAGCTTTGGCTCTCAGTACATTTGCATCTCATCCATAAACTAGTGTAAGTTGATCCCACTTTTGCTTGGAAGTTTCACATGTCTTGATATATTCAAATTTAGAATCGGTAAGTGAAGAGGAAATATCCACCATGATAAGGTTATGCTCATGTTTCTCTTTCATCTGATTCACTTTCAAAGTTCCACTAGGTAATATGAATTCATTGTCTAGAAAATTTGCAATGTTGTTTGCAATCCCTGATAGGTATAATCTCATTCTTCCATGCCAAGAAGTTATCTTTGTTAAACTTAAATGCATCTCTCTTATACATCTTGTGATCTTTAGCTTAAGTCCTTGAAGAATTTCTTCTAAGCACTATATACTTTGATAAGCACTATTGCTAAGCACCGATAGCTCTGACACCAATTGTTAGAATAACTAAGAGGGGGGGGGGGGTGAATCAGTTAGAATCAGTTTCCTCTCAAATTATCCTACAGTCCCAAATTTCTCCAGATGTATACCAAAGAAAATTCAATCATATAAAACTCAGCTCAGTGAAAATGTATTTTGTAAACTTAAAATTTCATCAATATTGTTTACTGAGTGTCAGTAAATTAATACTGTGATTACCAATCTAGGTCAATAAAATAAAGTGTAAAGTAAAATAAAAATCCACAACATTCACACACATTGACACATATTTTTAATGTGGAAACCATGCTAAGGGAAAAACCCTATTAAAGGTTACAATGCACACTGTTAAATGTGACCTTGTAAGAGGATTTTAAACTAACAGTTCTCTCTTGACCAGACATTGACTATGGGGTCAACAAGAAAACAATCAACATTCTCTAAATGTTATAATAAGGACTAACTATCCCACTTGGTTAAGAGATTTATCTATAACGATGGTTAAACTTATACAATAATGATTTGATTCAAATACAACTCTAATTTGTAGATATTCAGATCTATTCTAAGTACATAATACCTCTGATCAATTTTTACTTCCTCAGTTCATCTCATACTTCATACTTGTATCATACTTCATACACGTTTCAATCTCTGTCATCTGATCTTCATTGAATTTTTTTAACCATTTGATCAAATAACAAACTTTATCTTTTACCTCAAAATCATCAGTTTCCAGATCAACATCCAAGTCGGCCTCAATCAAAATTAATTGCTTGGTCTTAGTATTAATCATATTGAGTTGGCAATCCCTTGCTCAGTTATCACTATGCTCGGTATACACTGCATTTTACTTGGTTATTACTCTCTCTCGGTGTATACAAAACTCTTCATTTTACTGACCACATAAACATTGCTTGTTCGAGATCTTCAACACATAACAAATGTTTTTCACCATAACAACTCTCAAATAAGTTGACATCAATGACAATACATTAACTGATAATGTTTATCATCACTTCTACAACTTGGTTGAATATCAACAAATGACTTCAAATATATAATCAGTTGTAGTTCATCACATCCAACCACCTAGCTCTATGTGAATGATGTATGTACTCATAAACTAGTTTCTCTTGAAAAATATTCATAAATTCAGCTACGCATATATCATTTTTCACTAACTCACACCTGTTAAGTTCTTTTCAATCTTTTTTACCATAAGTTACTATCTTGTATTTTCCAAAAGAAACTAGTGTATTTCCAATCTCATTTGTGCTCTCTATATGGTGACATATCCAAAACTTTCTCATACTACCACATGCACTACAAGATCCATTCAAACACATCATCTTATAATAAATGCAACCATCATCTTGATTTCATAATACAGTTACATAAAATCTCTTGATGACGTAGGAGGTGCTTGAAGACCACATTCCTGCAAAATAGTGTTACTGTGCAAAGTACAACAAACATGATTATATATATCATAATGCATGGAAAATTCAATATGTACCCTGCAACAACATGTGGTGCACACATGATTAATCTTGATGTAAAAGGGTATTTCCATTTCAAAAGATCTTTGACAAATTTTAATTTGAGGAAATCTTCGGAGGAATCGTTTATAAAACTGTGTTGGTATCATACCCAAAAAGTGTTTTGGATGTGGCATATAATTTGTAGATCTGATTCTCCTCCTAACAACGTATCTTTGGTTGGGTTAAACCCTTGTGTAGTCATGCCAAAACTTATCAATTATTGTTCTTAATGCATGAACAACAACCTTGTCCTTGCATGGGAGTATAGCCGAGAATGACCAAAGAGAATTAGTGTTTGGATCCTCAATTTTGTCTCTCTTGTGTAAGTTTTGGGATTAATGGGAAGTATTAGTGAGAGGGGAGGGGTGAATAAGTACCTCTAAAACTTTTAACACTTTTCACCTTTCATCATTAGTAAACAATATTTACTGTATTACCGACCATATCTAATGTTCTTTCTTATTCATTTAGTATTAATTCATAAACTTAATTATATGCAACATTCATAGAAACATTACCTAGAAACAAGTTTTCTGGAAAATACTACAATTACCATTGATGATAAGGCAGGAAGCTCGGGCCCAGGGTCAAAAACCCGAAGTGGTCTTAAAAGGAAAATCCTGGAGATCCCAAAAGAGATGCTAGAGATGGAGTCCATTGACAAAATGGAAGAAATATAGAAGGAGGTAGAGGAAGCCTACCAAAGAATGATGTAATGTTTTTTCTTCAGTTTTGGAAATTCAGCTGGAAGTTGTGCTATAAATTGTGCTAGAAACTGTGCATTTTTTTGGCAGTTATTTTCTTTCCTATTTTGGGCTTGGGTGTTGGTTGGGGTCCTTCCTTTTGTTCGTTGTAGGCTTTCTATGTTTGTATTAGGCTTATGATGCTTATCTCTAGTAGTCTTTTGTAAAAGGTTTTGGGGTCCTTTCAAAACCTGTTTTTATCTTAGTAAAAAATATTCATAGAAACATTCATGAAAATAATAGACACATAACACAAGATATGATATCGCAGAAAACTCTTGTTAGGAAGTAAAAACTGTGGCAGGGATGGCACCCAAAAAAATTCACTATCTACAGAATGGAAGGGAGCTGATAAAGGATTACAATTGATCACTTATGATGATCTACCCTATTAGGAGTATTAATGTGGAGACCTGTTAGGATCTACTCTGTTAAGAGCTTTAAAAAACACTAATGAAGTGTGCATTCGGTTAAGAGATTTACAATAGGACTATTAAGTCCACCTTCCTTGAAAGGATTTCTTAAGTGTACCTCACTTGTTAGAATGTGTACAATATGTTTGACCTGACTTTATGCAATCTATAATTGCTGATTACAAATCCTTTAAAGCTCACAGTATATGAATATCACCTATAGTGATTGATTAATACCTTTTCTTGCTCGTCGGTAGCCTATGTTCTGTTCTTGACAGCTGATTTGATCTTTGTCTGTGTTGTTGCATGAATTCTCTTGTCTGATCCATAGATGCTCTCAGTGACTACAATCATCATCGAACAACATGTTCACAATTGATTGAGCATCTATTTATACAAGTATTTGACCTATTCTAAAATCACACATTACAATGTTAACTCTTGATCCAAGGTATACAAATTGACCTTGATCCTTTAGTTTGCATGTTTTAAAACATTTATACTGATAAAAACAATAATAATTACATTTCTTTCTCCACACATAATGGATTTAAAATAAATCAAGAAGCTAAATATAAAACTTTGGTGATTTATCTGACTTGGAAAGTCAGATCCACTTTTTGCGGGATGTAACTGACTGTCAGTTCTTGATCATCGGTGTGAAGTAAAAGTCTATCAATGTTCCTTCATTGAATTAATTGTTAGGCTCCCTTCATCTGTCGGGTTCTAGTCTTTGATTTTTTTGTCGGGTTTCATTGTTGGTTACTTGTCGGGTTCCCTTGTCCTTTTTTTCATCGCATAACACTAAATAGTGTTTGTCGGGATGCTTTGTACTTGGCAATATCGGTAACCTTGGAGCTAGGTAGTGCTGTCCCCTATCTGTCAGTGATGGTGTTCATCATGTTTTTCCTTGTATATACTAATAGAAAAATATAATGTCTTCAATCTCCCCCTTTGACATTAGTATCAAAAAATGATATGTGCATAATACTAAAGTGTTTAGTATGTACACCATGTATATATCCTTGTCATTATATGACTCCCCCCAACTGTATGCATCGGTATAGTATAAGTATATGTACATGTATACTTGCCTTTGTACTATACATTTCCCTTTCTATTCTTTCCTCTTTCAAATGACTGACTGTATGTATCATTTACTCCTTTTATTTCTTCCTTTTACTGATTAACTGTACATATCATTTCCCCCTTTATTTGATATCATGAAAAAATTGTAAAACTTATAAGTTGTCAAAAATGTGACAAAAATGTGTAACTTACAGTGTGTCAAGAATGTGGGAGTGGGTGTTCTTGATATCTTCAATCATTTTCTCCCATTTTTATTTGAGAAGCTTTAGTGCCATGTTCTCTAACTCAATTTTGGCATGCATATCATAAATGTTGTCTAGGATAGACATTTCTAGGGTAGCAATTAGTGCTCTTTCCTCTGTCATATGGTTTTGCAGTGATGAGAGTGTCGGTAAGAGTTGAGCTTGAAGCTCATTCACCTCATCCTAAACTTGGTTTGTGCAATCTGTATGTCTTGTCTCAGCTCCTGAGCTTTCTTGAGCTGTTCATTGTGCAATTTGATTGCCTCTTCACTGTTTGTGAGACTTTTTGCACTTGTTTGAAGATCACCATCAATCTATGCTATCTTGTCATTATACTCCTTCGTGAGTTGATCTAACATGCATAATTTTTGTATTAAGGCTATTGCTTCTAAAATAATTGGGTCTACTTTGCTTACCAATTTAGAAAGCTTAACCTTTTGAAGTGCCACTTCTTGCTTTATCTTTTCAGCTAACTTGAATTCATACTTCTTTTCAAGTCTAGCCTCCATAGCCTTCTCATCATCTATGTCCTGAGATGTGATTGCATCGATGAGAACCACTAAATGATCAAGTATTGGGGTTGTTTGATCAACATCTATATCAGGTACAATTTGTTGAAGTATTCCCCATGCAACTTCAAGCACCTTTTCTTCTTTGGTGGATTTTATCAACTTGTCTTGCATGGATTTCCTTTCACAAATGTCATTATATGACTCCCCCCAACTGTATGCATCGGTATAGTATAAGTATATGTACATGTATACTTGCCTTTGTACTATATATTTCCCTTTCTGTTCTTTCCTCTTTCAAATGACTGACAATACGTATCATTTACTCCTTTTATTTCTTCCTTTTACTGATTAACTGTACATATCATTTCCCCCTTTATTTGATACTCATGAAAAAATTGTAAAACTTATAAGTTGTCAAAAATGTGACAAAAACGTGTAACTTACAGTGTCTCAAGAATGTGGGAGTGGGTGTTCTTGATATCTTCAATAATTTTCTCCCATTTTTATTTGAGGAGCTCTAGTGCCATGTGCTCTAACTCTATTCTGGCATGCATATCATAAATGTTGTCTAGGACAGACATTTATAGGGTGGAAATTAGTGCTCTTTCCTCTGTCATATGGTTTTGCAGTAATGAGAGTGTCAGTAAGAGTTGAGCTTGAAGCTCATTCACCTCATCCTAAACTTGGTTTGTGCAATCTGTATGTCTTGTCTCAGCTCCCGAGCTTTCTTGAGCTGTTCATTGTGTAATTTGATTGCCTCTTCACTGTTTGTGAGACTTTGTGCACTTGTTTGAAGATCACCATCAATCTATTCTATCTTTTCATTATACTCCTTCATGAGTTGATCTAACATGCATAATTTCTATATTAAGGCTATTGCTTCTAAAATAATTGGGTCTACTTTGCTTACCAGTTTAGAAAGCTTAACCTTTTGAAGTGCCACTTCTTGCTTTATCTTTTCAGCTAACTTGAATTCATACTTCTTTTCAAGTCTAGCCTCTATAGCCTTCTCATCATCTATGTTCTGAGATGTGATTGCATCAGTGAGAACCACTAAATGATCAAGTATTGGGGTTGTTTGATCAACATCTATATCAGGTACAATTTGTTGAAGTATTCCCCGTGCAAATTCAAGCACCTTTTCTTCTTTGGTGGATTTTATCAACTTGTCCTGCATGGATTTCCTTTCACAAAGTCTTACATACTTTTTCAATTTAGTAGGATCCAGTGCCCTAGAATCACATACTGGAATCTCAATAATTTCATCCAGAGTGACTGGATTCTTATTCTTTCTCTTCTTCTTCCTTGAGATTTGTGTAGAAGAAGATGTATGAACTACCATTGCTAGTTCATTTGTCTTCTCTGAGGCGCTTAGTGAATGCTTTGTTGAAGAAGCTTCTTGTGTTTTCTTCTCAGGGTTCACTTGTCAGTTTGGTGAAGACATCTCTCCATCAACCTTGGGTGTTTCTATAGATTTCTCTTCCATTTTCTTCTCCTTTTCATCTATCTTTTCTTCTTCACTCTTTTCCTTCAGCTTGTCTTCTTCTACTTGTTTATCTTCTTCTTTATTCTGATCAGTACACTTGTCTTTCTGATCATCAGTTGCAGCTTGATCTAGAGTTGTATCTTTTGTGTCTGCATCACCCTTATCTTCGGGTATGCTTGTATCTATTGCATTTGAATCTTCATTTCCTTCTAGTAGATTGATTACCTTCATCAATACTGACATGTTATTATGTGTGCCTACTTGTTCTGCATCTACAATTGTGTCCTGCTCATCAGTTTGATCATATTGAGTAGTGACATCTTCATCTTTTTGTAGTTGATCGGCAGGGTCCAGACTTGTGATGTCAATAATTGAAGTGTTTGGCCATATTTCATCAGCAACATCCATGTCCTTATTCCTTTCTGTTTCCAATTCTTGTTGCTTGTTTTGATCCTTAAGAGATATAAAAATTACATCATCTTCTTTCTGTGGATCTTTATCTGAATCATAATGAGTGATGTCTTGAATGTCAATATCATCCATGACTTGGTCTAAGTCAATGGGCTCATTATTATATACATTATCCAAAGAAATGTGCTTAGGACTATAACACCCCAAAATTGGCACCTAATAATCGATCAATTTTGGTGCATTTTTTAATCTTCGAAGTCCTATTGTATTAGGCAAATTCTTCTCCTAATTGACTTTAATTGACTGAGTTTCAAATGCAGAGAACCCAAATTTGCATAAATCTGACATTACATTTAATTCCTAATTTCTCAAATGATTATTAGCTAAAAATCCCTATGATCAATTGATTTAATCCTAAAGTCCTAAGTGCTTTTAATTAAATCAATTCC
>MU224217.1:4630228-4641831 GCA_018584345.1 Thuja plicata
TTCATAGCTTAATCATTTCTCAATTCATAGATTAAGAGCATTTTCTCATAGACTAGTTGCAAATTTCTCATAGATAATGGCATTTCTCATTTTCTTGCACTCTTAAATCCTCCATGTTAGCAATGGTTAGGTTGTTGGCTCTCGTTATGAGGGTAAACTTCAAAATCCACATCTAATTAGGAGGCAACAGGTCACTTCAATCACATTTGCAGAGCAAACAATTCATGTTTGTTTTTGTGAATTCAGCGATTGTGTAAGGACTATGTTGTGTTTGTGTTGAATTCAAAGGTCCACATTCATCATACAACAAGGACTTTCCTTATCTTTCTCCTCCTCTACATGAGGTGTGTCGATGAGAATTAATTGATTCTCACAACTTGTTGACTCTGTAGGTAGATCTAGGATTTGTCTCCATTTGGCCTCGGTCATGCTGTCCAGCTCATGCACTTTGCAACCTCTAATATTTGCTACAAATTTACTTGAGTGCTTCTTCACTATTTCTTTGATTTCTTCAATCTTTGATTCAGGAGGGGCATGAGTGTGACAAGTACCCTCTCCCTTGCTTCCTTTTCTATGTGTAGAGCATATGACCATTATTGTGAGATTTTGTCACCCAATTCTTTGGGTATTTGGCCTATAAATTCTACTGGTACATATTTTAACTTGACCATTGCCCTTATTATTTTATCTTGTATCTTATGTTGGTCCTCTAGCTCAAGTTTTTCCCACTATCTAATTTTCCTATCAGTCACTGTACCGGTTGTTGCAATTGAATTGGAAATTTCATCCATTGTTCTAGTGGCTAAGATTTTCTTCTCTACATTAGGCTCATCCTCTTTGGAATCTTCTATGTCAGCTTTGGTCTTGACTAGTCTTTTCCTCCTTTTGGTAGGTGTTTGTTTCTCAGTTTGTTGCTTCCTCTTGTAGGTCCTCACTTGACCTTTCTTGAGAGGTGTAGTGTCTTTTACAGTTTGGCTCTTTGTTCTATGATTGGCTATGGTTCTTGGTTTCTTCATAGGAGGTGGAGGTGTATCAGATTTAGTGGCCTCTGAATATGATTCTTTCTTATCTTCCTCTGCACTGATGGTACCCTATTCCTCGGTTTCCTCTATTTGTTCTTTTTCCTCTTCATTGACCAACAAAATCTTTTCAAGATTCTTTACCATTTTTTTCTTCTTGTTGACAGTCTTCTTGATGACTAGGCCTATTTTTATCTTAGACTTAGCCTCTTCATAAGTTCCAAATCTTGGTTCTTTGATGTCAAGTGGTTCATTTATCAATGCATCATTTGCATTGGTTGCTTGATCTATGTTAATATCATAGTCAAGAGGTGCTAAAAAAGTTGTCCTTGGTACAACTGGTTTAATGTGAGTAAAATATGTATCCACCATGAAACATATTTCATCCCTATGTTGTTCAATCAATTGTTCAGAGATCCTCACTCTTTCCATCATCTTTTCCTTGAAGTTAAGAAATTATTCAGTCATTACTGAATCAAATTTGTCACCTAGTGACTTGATAAGTTCACTAATCTGCAATGTGACTGGTTTGGTTGTGTCCCATTTCACTTTGCCAATTGAAGGAAAGTGTTCTTGAAAATAAAAGAATATACACATGATGAGGGAACCAAACTTACATGTGTTTTTCTTTGAAGACCTGATTGGTGTCATATTCTCATCAAGTTTCTTCAACAAGATCTCGCATAAATCCATTTGTATTCCCTTTGTGACAATCTTGTAAGCTGTGCTTACTGCTGTTTATACAATGTTGTTTAGCTTGCTTGCTTGGAAGATCTTGTAACCTACTGTATCATCTTAAAATGGAAGAACTTCAATGTTAATAATGTTTATCCCTCCTTAGGGGGATGTTTTTGAACACCATCATACTGTCCCCTCATTTCTGCATCCTCTCTTACTTCTTTGTCTATTTAGGACCCTGATTGGGCGTCTCCAGGCACCTCCCATTCCATCTGGCATGTTTTCCAGGGGTCCTAACCCCCTAGGTCAAGGTTGACCTTGACCTTGACCTAGGTTAAGGATGACCTCAACCTTGACCTGGGTCAACCTTCCAAATCTGGAAACCAGTCAGCTGCCGGAGGTCATCAAAAATTTATTTTCCTACTTCCGGGTCGGCTATTTTGGGTTCCGAAGCTGAAAAAATTAAATTATATTTAATATAGGTCCTCTTCTAGGGGTATGGGTTTAATTATAATTTAATTCTCCTATGTCGACCTCTCTAGATGATTTTTCCCTAGTTTCATATAAAAGGGAGTCTTTCTCTCTCTTTTTCTCAAAAGCATAATTTTCTAACCATCGATCATAAGTCATATGAAGCAAGAAAAAAGTTCAAGCATCCATTTTTCTACATGTTTTCAAGCTCTCAAAGTGTTCAAGTATCCCTCTCAAACATTCAAGTTCTCCATTGAAGATCAAGGATTTAAGTTTTCAATCCTTTGAAGGGATTTGGTTCAAGCATTCAAGATTCATCATTCAAACCCTAGTTCTATCCATCATGGTGGAGTGATCTTCCTTCAAGATCCTTTGTGCATCCTCAAGACTCACTCATTCTCTCTTCAAGGTGGATTCCAAGCATACAATCATGGAGGTTTATGGTTTCTAATTGAGTCCAATCTTTCATATTTACATACTTGTTTACATTTAAAATACAATTGCATATCTATTTGAATATCATAGCTTCATTATTAGATTTACTTCTACTACTTGCTAGAATTCTTTATTTCAATTATTGATTTCAAGGTTAATTCCTAAATTGGGATTTGACTAAGGAAAACCCCTCCCCCCCAACAAACAAACCATTTTTCTTGCAGGTATAGGTTTGGAACAACAGATCAGGACGGAGATTTGGATACCCTTTTCGGAAAACATCTGGGAACCGAAAGAAGAATTTCAGTCTGAGACTTTTTAGGTTGATTGTGACCTAGGGAACAATTGGAAATTCTAGAAAATGGTGACATTGACTTGAGAGTACAAATCATAACTGTCTTAGAATGGAAAAATATTTCTGGGATTTGTCTGTCTCTGCATTTCTATTCCAGATCTGGTCTGCAATATTTCAAGGTTAGTGCATTTCTCCTATTCAATTCAATTAAGGTTTTCAATCTATCTAAATATATTCTACATTCAAATTAATCAAATCAATCAAACTCGGGTACTTAAGATCTTCCTTCCTTACTCTGGTTTCCAAATGATTGATTCATTTATGCATTGATCCTTCCTTTTGGGTTAATCAAATTGGATCTTTCATTTGCATATTTAAGGATAGAAGGAGAGCATCTTATTTACCCCCAAAAAAATAAACATCCACAACATATTTAAATGTAAGGGATTTTATGTTAAAAGAACACACCACTATACCTAATTCATTCATTTTATCCTTTACACCTTTTACACATGCACAGAACCTTAGTTCCTTGTTGGTGATGGTGTTCACTTTAAGACCTTTGCTATCCCACACAACATTTGTGAGTTTTTCAATTTCTGGCTAGGAGGGATGCTTGTGTGCCTTAGGCTTGTTGGTTATGGGGTAACCAGTTACAACATGTAACACATCCTTAGTGATCTTCTTAGGTTCATCCAACCATAATTTTTGGTCACGCATTCTGCTCAAAACTAACCTAATCCAGTCACTTTTGAAAACCCTCAGGAAATATAGGGCATTAGTTATCCATTTTACTTGCAGATTCTTGTGTTCCTCCTTCAGGTTTCCTTGATCATCACACAACTTCTTGTAAGTTTGATCTATCTCCAGGTCACATATTTCAGTGATCTTGTAGTGAATGTAAGACCTTATGTCTTCTATCAGCAAAACCCTAGGTGGAATTTTTGAAAATGTGCCAGAATCATCAGGTTGCGATGCAATCTCTGGGCATATCTTGTACTTGGGTTCCACACAAGTGTTGTTATTTATTAACTTAACTGCATTCTTCTTATCTTTCTTCAATTTCACAGTTCTTGAAGTGGTTGCCATTGTATTTCAAATTTAGGGCTTTCTTGAAAATAACAATAGAGTTCTTCGGTGTGCTCGGTACTTACTTCAATCCATGTGGTTGGTTAGTGATCTATTTGGAGTGTGTTGGATCAAGTCGAGGTCGCTCTGCTAAATGATCTCTTATCGCTCTATTTTTTCTTTTCTCTTTCTTCTCAAATCACATGTGAGAAATGAAGTGCTCCTGTCGAGTATTTATAGACTTTTTCCCTAAGTCTATCATAAATTCTCAACAACTCGTCGAGTCATGAAGACAGAGTTTGTCAGGAAGAATTTCAATTAAAATTCTTAGTGTTGATAGGATGCTCGGGATGGTTGTTAAGACTATTTCTTTCATTGATGGATATCGGTGTTGTGTCAAGAAAAATTTATAGCTTTTCTTCCTTACCGACGGGTGTTGGGTTACATTAGGAACTTAGCCATTTTATGTGTTGACCAAAATTCTCGGTAAGTATAAACAACTCATCCTTTATATTCACTGATGATTTTTGTTATGTGTTTACTGGTGGGGTTGTTTTCTCAGAACTGTAACAAGTAACATAATATGCATCTTTATTGATGCATATTTTGACTATCTATCAATTTTTATAATGGAAATGATGCAAAATATGACTTGGTGTAGTGCAGTTCCATACTTGTTCATCTTTAGATGGGGGTGGTGATATCACCAGATCCATGGGATGAGGTGTCACCTACTGCATTGCTTAGTCCAGCTTCTTCAGTTGTTGAATCTTTCCTCCACATTTGCTTTCTCATTTTCTTGATGTCTTCAATGGTGTTACCACTTGCAAAAGTGGTGTTTTCTGTTATTCGGTCTCTGTAGTCCTTCTTTAGATGTCCAACCTTATGAAAGTGCAAATATTCCATTCTTAGGTTGGTCCAGCTTCTAGACCTTCTGGTCCATAATCTCATGCATTTTGTAGCAATGTGATTATATCTACCACATGTTGTGCATTTTATCCATGTATTGTAGTCCCAAATATATGAGTTATCGACTCTCCTCAGTTTATATGCATTTTCTTAATTTTTGGGTTTCCATGCTTCAATTTTCTTCTTCCTACATTCAAGAGATGTGTGCCCATGCATTTTGTAGGTGGGACAATACTTGTCCATATAGGTTTCCTTCTTTGGCTCTTTCACCTTTGATTTACATTCATGTGCTTTATGTCCTTTCTTGCTGCAATTATATCAATGTCCAATGAATGTAAATGGGGATTTAGGAATACCTTTTTATTTTCTCCTACAGAAATTTGAGGTGTGGCCTTGCTTTCCACAGTGATTGCATATCATTTTTCTTTGTCTAGGATTGGTGTAGGGATCTTTTGGATCAGCTTCATTTGATGACTCTGCATGCTCTATGTACCCTAGTCCAGTGTTGGTGTTGGGTCTTCTTTGTGCATTCAAGAATTCATCCATTCTTTTTGTACTCTCTTCATCTCTCTTAATCATGTCATTATGTTGTTGTATAATTCTAGCCTCATGCTTTAGTTTTTCATTCTCTTCTCTTAGTTCACTGAAAATCTGTATTCTTTCAATGAGTTCCACATTCATTCTGTTAGCTTCTTGACTCATAAGAATAATCTGATTAGTTACCTCAGGGTGATGCTCTATAAGTATTTGTATCTCAGACTCATTTTTTTTTAGCTTTTCTATGATCTTTCTTCTATCATCAATAGCTAGAGTTCTTTCTTGTTCATCTTGCCTTGCATTGTTCATGACATCAATCATTCTTACCATCTGTGTCTCTTGACTGGTTTGCAAAGATTTGACTTGTCCAGCCAGATGTAGATTGATCTCAGTTAGTCTTGTGATGCTTTCTTCTGATGTATCTGATACCTTGCTTGTATTTGATCATGAAGACTCAAAAAAATATGGAATCTCTTCCTCAAGATAATCTGTCTCACTATAGAGAGATGCCATATTCTTTCATTCATCCAACAACTGTCTCATACTAATTCTAGCTTCTTTATACTGTTCATAGAACATCTCTATTTCAATATTTTTGCTCTCAATATTTTTATCAAGTTTGTACTTCTCCATTTTATGATCTTTTCTCTTAAGCATTTAAGCTTTCCAAGAAGAGACTTGGCTCTGATACCAATTGTTGGGTTTAATGGGAAGTAGTACTAAGAGGGGAGGGGTGAATCAATACCTCTAAAATTTTTAACAATTTTCACCTTTCATCATTAGTAAACAATATCTACTGTATTACCCACCATATATGATGTTCTTTCTTATGCATGTAGTATTAATTCATAAACTTAATTATATGCAACATTCATAGAAACATTCATGAAAATAATAGACACATAACACAAGATATGATATCGCAGAAAACTCCTGTTAGGAAGTAAAAACTGTGGTGGGGATGACACCCACAAAACTTCACTATCTACAAAATGGAAGGGAGTCAGTAAAGGCTTACAATTGATCATTTCTAATGATCTACCTTGTTAGGAGTATTAATGTGGAGACCTGTTAGGATCTACTTAGTTAAGAGCTTTAAATAACACTAATGAAGTGTGCACTCGGTTAAGAGATTTACAATAGGACTGTTAAGTCCACCTTCCTTGAAAGGATTTCTTAAGTGTACCCCACTTGTTATAATGTGTACAATATGTTTGAACAGACTATATGCAATCTATAATTTCTGATTACAGATCCTTTAAAGCTCACAATATATGAATATCACATATAGTGATTGATTAATACCTTTTCTTGCTCATCGGTAGCCTATGTTCTGTTCTTGACAACTGATTTGATCTTTGTCTGTGTTGTTGCATGAATTCTCTTGTATAATCATTCGATGCTCTCATTGGCTACAATCATAATCAAACAACATGTTCACGATTGATTGAGCATCTATTTATACAAGTATTTGACCTATTCTAGAATCATGCATTACAATGTTAACTCTTTATCCAAGGTATACAACTTGACCTTGATCCTTTAGTTTACATGTTTTAAAATAGTTATACTGATAAAAAAAATAATAATTACATTTCTTTCTTTGCACGTAATGGATTTAAAATGAATCAAGAAGCTAAATATAAAACTTCAGTGATTTATTTGACATGGAAAGTCAAATCCACTTTTTGTGGGATGTAACTGACTGTCAGTTCTTGATCATTGATGTGAACTGAAAGTATATTTGTTTTCCTTCATTGAACTAATTTTTGGGTTCCCTTCATCTGTCAGGTTCCACTCTTTGATTGTTTCGTCGGGTTGCACTTTTGGTTACTCATCGGGTTCCCTTGTCCTTTTTGTCATCGAGTAACACTGAATAGTGTTTGTCAGGATGCTTTGTACTTGGTAGTATCTGTAACCTTGGCATCAAGTAGTGTTGTCCCCTGTCTGTTGGTGATGGTGTTCATCAAGTTTTTCCTTGTATATAATAATGGAAAAATATAATGTCTTCAGTTGGACCCTCTATAATGTTGATCTACCTATCCTTAATGAATTGCTTATTTTGCTTAATGTATGAGATTTTTCATTTCCTTTCCCATTATAGTTGATGTGAGGGCACGTCGAGTAACATTAGCATCTTTACTACATGATTTTGAACCAATGTCTTGGTATGCATTGAATAGATTTCTAAAAATGGTTCTCTCAGTACTATTTTCAGATCTTCTCAACCCCACAATTCTCACTGTCTCTCTAAATTTCAGATTCTTAATCATTTCAAAAACTAATTGACATCTTCCACTTTGATTTAATTTTTCAAAATAATTATTCCAAATCTTTTTTAACAATTATTCTATAATTTATTTCTGACATTTTATCATGCATTGGCATCAAAATATTATCATCAATGTCAATTATATACTTTGGTTGTCTATGAATTATCATAGGAGGTGTTAAAATAGCTGCATGCTCTACATTTTCATTAGATGATTTAGGTGCATTTATCCCCATCATTTCAATTGGTGTATTTTGAACATTTTCATTTTCATTTGTGCATTTTGTTCATTAATGACATCAAATTGAAATGGTGCATTAGATGAATTAGATGCATTTATCCCCATCATTTCAATTGGTGTATGTTGAACATTTTCATTTGCTGATTTAGGTGTATTTGTCACATTAATATTAACTTTTTCATTTTCATCACTTACATTGCATGAATTTGATGATGTACGTTGTCGTATTCTCCTGATGCACTCCCTTTTTCTTTCCTTTTCTATCTCTCTTTGTTCAATTGTTCCTCTTTTGTTCTTTCCATTGTTCTTATTGAATGGACCCTATGAATAATATCATGAACATAGAATAACATGTGAACATCAAATCCAAAAAATAAGATCAAATCAACCAATTTCTTGAAATGTAAACTTACAATGATAAAATAACATCAAAAACACCAATAAACAACATAATTCAATAATTGCAAAGAAAAAAGATGCAAAAAAGTGCAGACATCTATTATAGCATAAAACAACAAAAGAAGTAGTGGGAGCTCAAGACAACTTGCAATGACTATTTTAAGACTGTTGAAGCAAAAAAAATTGCAACGTTCCTAATTCAACAGAACTCGATCAGGTTCTAAGAACTTAATGGTTCAACATTCCTCTTTCCTCGGAACCTGATCGGGATATGAGAACATAAAGGCTCAACGTTCCTAATTCCTCAGAACCTAATCGGGTTCTACAAAACTAAGAACAAAGGAGGATTGAGAGAGAGAGAGAGGATAAAATACATAATTTTTACTTCTTCAAAACCCGATCGGGTTTTGAAGAAGTGAAAATTGTGCATTTTATTCTCCATAACCCGATCAAGTTATGTAGGAGTTGAAAAAGTACTTTTTCTTTTCAGAACCTGATCGAGTTATTTAAAATTTACAAACCTCTTTGGGTTATGGCTTGTGAAGAGGATTGAAAAAAAACCAAAGGCTTGGAGGCTCATTTTCCCTTCACTTGTGTTCTTTTAGACTTTTTTTTAATCTTGTAAGATGAATTCTCGACTTTATCTTCATTAGGTTTAAAATTTGTCAAGAGGGTAGCTCTATAATTTTCACCATAATCTCATAAGTTTTCTTATCTTTCTAACCATATAATTTTTTCTATTTTTGGACAACATTGGCATAGTAAACTTTAATTTTCTTTACCAGTTTCTTGACAGTCCTCACAGACATATGTCTACCATTTTTTTAATAACTTTTGATATAATTAAAAAAATTACAAATAATTTACATATTATTGTTGTAAACTTGATTTAATACACTTTTTAAAAAAAATCTTTTTATTATTTTTTTGATGCAAGTTATGCCCAATGCATAAACAGGTACCAAGTTTTCAAGATGCGGTCACTTCAAAAAATCACAATAAAAAAAATACTCATAAGAAAATTACAAAAAAAAATGCAACTTCTAGATCTCACTCTTACCTATCATCCTACAAAAGGCATTTGAAAAATACTTAATATAACTAAATCTTTTGTACAACGCACAAAAATAGCTTTGTTATATTTTTCTGAAAAAAATCAGGAACATGTTTTTGTGCGCGCGAGGTTTGACCCTCTTAATTTTATCAGTTTTTTAAAAAATTTAGTATTTTAGAAACTAGATTTGAAGTACTACAATTTTGTTTTTACACGTCTTCTTATTTTGAGTTCATGAACCTCAAACGTCTGTTCCAATTTTAGGTTTACCCAATTTCAGAAACAATGTGTCCACTTATACCCCCCTTTTTGGTTCACAACTTGGTGCACATACCCATACAATGTTTTACTATTCCATAAATCTAATAATAAATACATTTAAGATGCCACTCAATTTTTTCTATCAAGATTTTTCCATCAAGTGGTATACTTGTAACATATTTTTATTATTTTTTCGCAAGATCAAGTGAATGGAGATAAATATGAACTAAATTTCTATGGTTTGTCTCTTAACTTTTAACCTCATTGATTGAATCTCATTATACCTGTATGTGGTAAATTTGGCCTTGTTAATTCACCATACACTTCAACATAGTGCTTCTTCACCAGGTACACACAAGACTGAATATGAGATTATTCATCCTGTCTGCTTGCATGATTCGACCTGTTGTCTTCTATCTAGACGAGTTTTTTGAAATTGCTCTTAGAACGAGAGTCTCACAACCATAGACCAATCTAGGAACGAAGGATTTTTATCCATGAATGCAATACAATGCAATATTATTCTAAGAAATGAGAGATGTAAGATAATCTAAGACATGATGATAAATGCAATTATTTTAGAAATTGAAGTTATTCTATTGCAAAATGATATTATTCTATATGAGATATGACAATAATTCAGTATTCTAACAATGCATATTTTCTCCAGGGGTTTTGAATGAGGAATGAGAATTATTTTATAGACTTAGAGATGATTAGAATAGAAACTTTTCTCTTTGAAATAAAATAGATAGAAAAGCCAGTTCAGAATAGAAAGTTTTATTTAAAAGAAAACAATAAATTGTTTTCTTCCTGCTTTAACTGTTTTCTTTCTTTGATTTAATTCTGTTTTATTTGAATTTAATTATTTTCTTTCTCTTTAAAGCACAATTAATTCAAAGATTTTATTTCTGAACAGAAGAAAGATTTTTGAGAGAATATCTAATTAATTAAATAAATATGACCTCATAAATAGGTTTTTCTCAATTATCTAAATAATTAAATTCAATTATTGAAATGAGGATATTTATTTAATAATTAAATATTGTTTAATCCCTTTTTCATGTGTCTTTAGCTAAAGAGGGTGAATTTAATTTAATTAAAGTGCTAGGACTTTATTAATTAAATTAATTCGATCATAAGGTTTGTTTAGCCAATTGGTATTTAGGAATTAAATATGATGTATGATTAATGCAGATTTAGGATTTTCTACATTTGACACTCAGGTCGAGTAGAGTCAGTTAAAAACTCAGAATTGCCTAGTATAATAGGACTTTGATGATCTAGAAGAGTGACAAATGCAACAAAATTGGTTAGGGTTGCAAGATACCAATTTTGGGGTGTTACATTTTGCCCCTCTTTGAATTGATGTGCGAGCAGCGCATTGATTCAAAGAATCATCTAATGTCTGAAGCACAGAAGAATAGATTTGAACATTGATTGATACAAAGATTTTAGAGCCATCTCCAGAATAGAGCTTGATCTCTCCGAAGTCTAGGTTAGGTTGCTGAGACATCGGTTAAATAGAGTTTTCGAGGGTCATCTTCAGAATGAAGCTTGATCTCCAGGGATCCAGGTTAGAATGCTCTGATACCTAATAGATTGATATCTTTCACAAGACTGTCCCCAGAATGAGGCTCAACCTTCAGGAGTCAGGGTTAGATCACCCTGATACATGTCCCAAAAGATAATCAATAGAGATTTTAGGACTATCTTAAGAACAAAGCTTAGTCCCCCAATATCTAGGTTAGATCGTCCAAACACTGGTTAGATAGATATCTTTCACAAGACTGTCCCTAGAATGAGGCTCAACCTTCAAGAGTCAGGGTTAGATTGCCCTGTAACCACCTGAATTTGGTCTGTCACAACTATAGACCCTATTTTCCCTAAGTGTGATCATACCCTCGATTTATGTCCAAACGACCCTGTTACTGCTTGGCATAATTCTTTTAATCAATTTAATG
>MU224217.1:4644102-4655614 GCA_018584345.1 Thuja plicata
GAACATCAAAGTTGATACAACCCTTACTGGCACCACAATGCAACCATAAGGATATGAATATGACTCTTCATCAGATGAAATGTAGGAAACAAATGTAAGCACCAGGGCACAAAAGCCAAGATGACCTGAACATTGTTTCCAGTTAATATTCCAAGAGTACACCAGTATCGAGGCATTCAAAGCCAAGATAACTATGAGTGTAATCATGCGTAAACAAACAGATCAATAACAAACAAAGCAATGACAAACAGAGCAATAACAAGAAAGGAGATTGTACCAACCTCACCATGGCATACAAATAAACAAGATCGAGGGATGTGAGGTTGTTCCACCTTATTGCGGGAGATCTTATCACATACACCCTATTTATTTTATGTGGCCGGATCATTGGGACTACACCATCAAGCAGTAGATAAAGAAAATATCAATGAAATCCATGAGAATAGACATCATACAAAGAAATATTCAGTCATAGCTCAGCCAGTTTTAAAGTTTTTGAATGTGTTCATGTTTAGAGTTGTTGAAAAAAACTGTTGTGCTTGTGCATGCATTGTGTTTGATTGTTATCAATAGATGTTTACATTTGAGATATATGATGTGTGTTAAAAAAAATAGATGTGTCCAAAGATAGTGTTAAAAAACATTGTTTATGGTGGTGTTGAAAAACACCAGTTTGTGTCAGTAGCGAGTTCCCCTTGAGAAGTGACAAGATTACTGACTCAGGTGTAAACCAAAGATGTGATCAAATGAGGGACCCATGCCCCCAAGTAATGATGACTGACTTGACGTATGTTGCAAGGAAAAATGAGATGTGATTTTCCACAAGCATATGGCACTGAATCAATGGCAAGTCAGGAGGGTTTGCAAAGGAACCAGAGTGTCACGAAAGTGACCAAAGGATATGTACAAACTAAAGCATAGAATTTTCAAGACTAAGTATCAAAAGATAGAGCGTGTGAGTATAAATCCAATGGTAACAAATGTGAGCAATCTTGATAGAATAGCGACAGTAGGTAGACACAGTGAGAACCACTGGTGACTGACGCAAGAGAGATGCTCAAATGAAATGATTGTGGTATAAGCTATACATCAGTAGGCAGATGTAGTGAGAACCATTGGTGACTGATGTGAAGAAGATCCTTAAAAGATAATAGGAAAGCGCCCCCTAGATTAGGAGGCTTGCCCCAAGAGTATGACTAGTTTCAATCCATGTGAGTTGGTGTCTTGACGGGAACTGAAAGCAAATGTAAGCAGGAAAGCAGGAAAGCAGCAATGCAGGAAAGAAAATGTGTAAAGACAAGTGGTGCTATGATAGATATAGCATTATGGAACCAGAGGTGCCTGTTTACTAGGTTTTCACCTTCTTGGCAGAAATTATTATTATTATTTTTTTCTACCATGATGCCTGTTTGCCAGGTTTTCATCAATGGCACCTTTTTTTCTTTTTCTCTTTTTTTGTACTTTTCAATTTTTTCAATTTTTTTTTAAATTTTTGGAATATATAATTTTTTTGGAGATACATCAAAGTGCCTATTGCTAGGTTTTCACTAAGATGATCATTTTTTTAGGACTTTAGTATATACATGAGTATACTGAAGATGTCTTAGCTATAGAACCACTTTAGATGAAGAGCGTTGATGGGCTCTTTGAGTTATTCTCCTTCACTAGTAGTAGAGAGTTGATAGGCACAGACCCAAACACTACAGTAAAAATATACGGACCAAGCCAATTTGGTTCAAACTTCCCTTTCTGGATCTGATATTGCTGATGGTTCTCCCTCAGAATGAGGTCACCCACTTGGAAATCCCTTGGTCTAACCTTTTTGTTATAGCTCTTGGACATCCTCTTCTGGTATGCTCTCAGGTGATCGAATGCCACTTGTCGACATTCATCAAGTAATTCTAGCTCTTGTAGCCAAGATATTCTAGTATCTTCATCAGTAATGAGGCCTTTCAGAGAGACTCATAGAGAAGGAATCTTGACCTCAATAGGTAGCACAACATCTGCTCCATAAACCAACGCATAGGGAGTAGCCCCTGTTGGTGTTCTTATACTTGTCTTGTATGCCCAAAGAGCTGGATTGATCTAGAGATGCCAATCTCATTTGGATTTATGCACTGTATGATGCAGGCTCTTAAGGATTGTTTTGTTGGATGCTTCCACCTGTCCATTACCCTGAGGATAATAGATGGAAGACCAATGTTGAGTAATTTTAAACTTAGAGCATAGCTCTATCATATCCTTGTTTTTAAATTGTCCCCCATTATTCGTGATAATTGCTGAGGGTACACCATGCCTGCAGATGATATAGTTGAGAATAAACATAGCTACTGTTTTACCACTGGCAACGGTGAGAGGGATTGCCTCCACCCACTTAGTAAAATAGCTGTAGCTGTGATGATAAACTTATGTCCATTGGAGGATGAGGGGTAGATCTGATCCACCAAATCAAAGGCCCATTGCTAAAATGGCCAGAAAGTAATGAATGGAATAAGCTCCTTGGCTAGAGCATGAATCAGGTTTCCATGTAATTGACATTGCTTGCAAGATTTAGCGAACTGTGTTGCTTCTTTTTCCATATCTGGCTAATAGTAACCAGCTCTAATAAGTTTAAGGGCCAATGTCAGGCCGTTAGAGTGTGACCCACAGATGCCTTCATGCACCTCTACTAACACTTGTTTGGGTTCATCAGGTTCTAAACACCTAAGGAGGGTACTGTCTAGACCACATCTATACAAGTCATTAGCGATGATGACAAACCGTGAAGCACTGTGGATTAAGTGATGTTTCTCATTCTGGGAGTAAGTGTCTAGAACAATCTGGTCATGTAGGTAGGAGAAGATGTGATGGTAGCGGGATGAGTCATGTCCTATGACAGAACAGATCATCCGAGAATTAGGGGAGTCATAGGCTGGGTAGCGTAACGTCTCCACCAGGAATTCATGTCTAAAATCATATTCAAGCATCTGTAGCATAGAGGCAAGAGTATCCATAGCATCTACTGGTTTATTATCTGCCCTCAAAACCTGTTGAAATGTGATATGAGTAAAATACTGTTTAAGATCATCAACCAACTGTTTATAAGGTACCAACTTGTCTTCCCTTGTTTGATAGATATCATTGACTTGATTGATGACCAACTATGAATCTCCAAGAACATTTAGTTTGTCTACGCGCTAATCAAGGGTGATCTTCATACCATTGATTAGGGCTTCATACTCAACAATGTTGTTTGTACAAGGAAACACCATCTTGTATGCTTTTGGTAAAGAGTACCTTTGAGGTGTAATGAATAGTATCCCAGCACCTGACCCCTGTTGGGTAAATGAACCATCAAAAAACATAGTCCATGAGTGATGTGTAAGAAGTAATATGGACTCATCTGGAAATTCAGTGTGCAATGGTTGATGATCAACTAGAGGTGCTTCTGCCAACTGATCTGCTATTGCTTGTCCCTTAATGGATTTCCTTTCAACATATTCAATATCAAACTCATGGAGAAGCATGACCCATTTAGCTAGTCTACTTGTGAGGGTAGCTTTACTGAGCAAATATTTTAGAGGATCAATTTTAGCAATCAGACATGTAGTATGAGCCAACATATAGTGCCGCAATTTTTGTGAAGCAAACAATACTGCAAGGCAAGCCTTCTATATAGCTGAATATTTTGTTTCATATGAGACTAGAGTTCGACTAATGTAATAGATAGCCCTCTCTTTGTTGTGATCATCTTCCTGAGCCAATAAGATACCCAATGATGTATCCATAGCAGATATGTAAAGTATAAGTGGCTTCCCATGAATGGGAGGCATCAAGATCGGGGGGTTCGCAAGATACTATTTGATTTGTGTGAACTCTTCATCACATTATTTATTCCACTGATAAGCCACACCCTTGTGCAAAGTCTTGGTAAATGGTTGTGACTTGTCCTCCAGTTGAGAGATAAAACACCTGATAGACTGCAATCGGCCCTGAAGTCCTCTCATTTGTCTGATATTTTTCAGTGGCGGCATTTCCATGATAGCTTGTACTTTTGTAGGATCCACTTCAGAGATGATATAGCGAGGCAATTTTCCAGATGTTACACCAAATGTGCATTTCTTAGGATTGAGCCTTAGACTGAATTGTTCCATACGATCTAGTATAGGACCTAGATCGGCGAGATGCTTCTTTCGGTGCATACTCTTAGCTAAAGTGTCATCCACATAATCTTCCATTTTTTTATGCATCATGTCATGAAATATAGTAGTAACAGCTCGCTGATATGTAGCACCTATATTTTTTAGTCCAAAGGGCATGAAATTCCAACAGAAGGTGCCCCAGGCACATGTGAAGGCAGTTTTCTCTTGGTCCTCTGGCACAATTTTTATCTGGTTATAGCCAGAGAAACCATCCATTAGTGAATAAATTTCATATCCTGCCATCATATCTACAATCATATCAATATTAGGTAATGAAAAATCATCCGTAGGACATGCCAAATTCAGGTCTCTGAAGTCTATGTAGACTCTTATGGATTTATCATGTTTTGATATTGGAATAATATTAGAAATCCACTTGGCATAATCAATTACTCTGATAAACACTGCCTTAAGAAATTTCTCCAATTTAGCTTTGACAAGTAGAGCTATGTGTGGATGCATTTTGTGAAGCTTCTGCTTAACGGGCTTAACACTTGGTGCAATGGACAAATAGTGCATGATTAGATTAGGATCTAACCCTGGCATGTCTGAATATTTCCATGCAAAGTTAATCTTTTTGCTTCTGAAGAATGTAGTGAATTCCTCTCTTTCTACCTCTGATAGTGATTGTGCCAAGTGAATAATCTGAGGTTCTGCCTCTATACCCAAGTTGATAGGTTGAGTTGGTTCAATAAGAAAAGATGATCTTTCCTAAAAATGACTTGGGAGGGCATCAAGTATCTCACCCTTGGGCACCTCGGAGAGGTTTTCACCCTTGGATACGTTGTTTATTTTGACTTTTTTAGGCTTTGATACTGCCACAAGGTGGTTTTCACCATCAGAGCACCTATTTTTTCTTATTTTTATTTTTTGACTAAGATAATTGATGTCTGCCTTGGTCATATTGACACTTTCTTTGCTAGTGGGAGATGTTACAGGTTCGATAGTGTGTAGGTAATAGGAAAGAGTGTAATCATTCTAGAACGTAAGGAATTCATTAGATTGGGAGGTAGAGTTCTAGTCTATAAGCTCAGGATGGTGAAGTGAAGGAGGAGTGACAGGTTCAAGTGCATTCACGGTATAATCATCAAAGGCATGGACAAGTAAGTCAAGACCCAAAGCGATCTCATCCAAAGGTATAGTCAAATTCCTTTGATTCCTAGCGACCGTAGTAGATGACATTTTAACATCTAAGGAGTCAGACTCATATGACCCTACACTAGACTGTCCACCTACTTTGAGAAGGTTTTCATATGCATTAGCTATATCTGTATCTCTGTCAGAAGTGGCATATGACAAGCTGTCGAACTCATATTCATGGGAGTCTTTTTCATCATTAGATCTCATGTCAAGAACATGGGTGAAATCAACTCTTTGTCCCCAATTGGGATGAGTTCTTCCTAGAACCTCTATTATAGTCAGATGAGCACCTGTTGACCTAGGTACCTCAGTAGTGTTTGTAGCATCAGCTGCCTCTTGTTTAATGAGAAGTGATTGGAATTCCTGGTGAAACTGTTCTTGAAAGTGTGGTGGTATGAATAAATCACCTTGATGACTAGGGTTCAAAGTATATATGTCTTTCCACTCTTCATAAGTTAATGGAGCAATTGAAGTGGTGGTATCAGAATCACTATCAATGTCTACTGTACTGACACATGGTACAAAGTTATCTGGCTCAGCAAAGAATGGTGCTAGGTCTGGAGGAATAGGATAAGGAAAAGTATCCTCATCAGAGCTATCTTCAGGTTCTATAATTTTAGGTGTTTCTTCAGGTGTTGGTTTTTTATCTTCTCAAGGTACAAACTTATTTGTTCCCAATTGGAATGTGAGTTTTTGGAAGCCTATGCCTGTAGAGTCACGTGTTCTGTGAGCGATAGCTTCAAGTGGTGCAATCAATCCCTTATGATTCACACCTATGGGACCATCTCCTTTATAGCCAAAATATTGCATAATAGATAAACCTTTACCATATTGCTCAGGTTTCATGTCATAAGGAGGAGTATTTTCAGAATTGTCTTTTCTTTTATAGATCCAAGCTTTAATAGCTCTGTTTTTAGCTTCTTCTAATGGTACTGTGGCTTGTACAAAGGTACCACCACACTTTTTTGGAGGAGGAACCATAGAAGGTTTAGTGCTCTCAGAAGGTCTCCCAGAGGAACAGGGAGACAAAGGCAAAGATGTAATAGATAGCACAGGTCCAATCTGATATCCTCCCATATCAGTTTCTTTGAGTGTCAAATTCTTTTCCATTTCTTTTAATTTATCCTCAAGGAGTTTAATAGATTCTCTATTGGTAGGCACAAGGATGTTAGTATATTTTGTGAGGGCATTGCAATCATAGCGTGTATTGGCAGGTATAGTCACTTCAAAATGTTGGAATCAGAAATTAATGTACTGATGGTATGTGGAAGGGATAGCCTGCATTTCATGGATCCATGGCCTTCCTAATAGGATATTGTATGCCAAAGGGATGTCAAGCACTTGGCAGACAACATCTCATTGAACAGGACCAAATCTAATTGGCAATACAACTAGCCCCTTGGATTTACATTCCTCCTCATCATAGGCTTTAATGGTAATCTTTTTGCGAGCATCAATGCAATATTCACCATAGCCTAAATCAATAAGGAAACTAGCAAAGCAAATATTTAGGCCAGCACCGTTATCTATGAGAACACGGCAAACACACTTTGGACCAATCATGACTTCAATGTGCAAAGGATTATTATGCAGGCAACTCAAAGAGTGGTCATCTTCATTAGAGAAAGACAAGTAATGTGAGGAGGTCAAGTGACCTACCATGGATTGAAACTGGTTGAGATCAAGATCTTTTGGGACATTCGCCTCACTGAGGGCTTTGTCCAGGATTTCCCTGTGAGCAGGGGAGATTTTCAGGAGCTCAAAAATAGCTATCTGAGCATTAGTACAGTGAAATTTGTCAAGAATGTTGTAATTGGTAGCATTAGATGAGGAACCCACTTTGGGATTCTTAGTAGTAGAGTCAACTTTAGCTTTGTCTGAAGGTTGAGTTGATGAAGATATAGAAGGCTCAGGGCCTTTGAGAATGATTTTAGCACAAGATCAAGTAACAACATTAGCGCTCACTTGAGACTATCCTTATTCAGAAGACTGAGGTGTAGACCCTCACAAAATGAAAGGCATTTTAGACTTAGAAGTATCTTCCTTTCCCTTAAGAATGAGGACATTACAGTATTCAGTGTCAATAGGTTCAACCATATTAATGACATTGTCGTTATTGGTATAAGTATAGTTGACCTTAGCATCAGTATTTTTTCCTTTAGATGATTCACCTTTCCCATGAGGAGGAAATGGATCTTTGAAAGCTTGGTGATCAGATTTTTTGTTGTGACTTCCCACAACAATAACCTCACTATCGATGAGATCCTGGATTGTATGCCGTAACTTAAGACAAGTAGCTATTTTATGACCTTTGTTTTGGTGAAAATCACAATAAGCAGATTCATTCCACCAAGAGGGCCTTGGTTGTGGATCATAAGGTTGTGGATTAGCCAATGGAGTAAGTAACTGATTGTCCACAAGAGTCTTGTAAACCTCCTCAAGAGGTTCTCCTAAAGGAGTGAACTCACGTTTAGGCCTAGGAGCCCAAGGTTTAGGTCTAGAAAATCGTGAAGTACTCAGTTTGGATTCCGCCGCAGCTTGTTCAGTGGCTTTGGCTGCTTGCATCATGGTAGTGAGATTAAAGGTAGCCTTGGAAGGCTTAGCAGTCACATTGTCTAGAACACCATCATTCACAACATTTTGGTTCTTGTTGGGAAATTTGGATTTATCTTTGCTTGAGGAAGAAGACCCTTGTTTATTTTCCTTGTGTAAGGTCAATTCTCCTTTCTTGATCATAAATGTCTTGATTCTTATAGCTTGTTTGATCATATCATCAAGGTTAGAGGACCTTGTAGCTGTACTTGATACCCAAATTTGGGGAGAAGATTATTGAGAAAGATGTCCAACTTTTCAGATTTAGGTATCTTGCAAGAATATCGTGTATAAAGTTGTCACCATCTTTGGAGAAATGCCGAGAAGGATTCCCCATTTTTTTGTTTCAAGTTGCAAAGATCTCAAATATGAACTGGATGTTGGATGTTGTGAGAATAATGTTGTAGAAATAAATTGGCAATTTTGTCAAAGTTCTTGATGCCAGTTGGTAGTCTAGAGAACCGTTCCATAGCTGACCCTCCCAAACTATGTGGGAAAAGATGCATAAGATAGGTTGTGTCATGTATGAATTCCATGGAGAGAGCACCAAATTCTCTCAAATGGTCTTGAGGGTCTGATGTACCCAAGTATTTGTCATATTTAGGAAGTTCAACTCCTTTGGGAAAAGGAGGCATGTTAAGATATTTATCTAATGAGAAAGGACAGATGCTTTCCAACGTGAATTGTGTGATAGGTTTGTCTTTCTCTTTCAAGAGTTGAGAGAGTTTCTCTCGCATAGTTTGCATTTCTTTGTGCAAGCGGGAATTTTTAGTTTCTTCCTCTTTTTCAACAAGTGTTTCTAAAGAATAATTGGAAGGTAACTTAGCCCCTTGATTGGCTAGTTCAAGAATGTATTTTTATTTCTCCTCAGCTAGTAGAATTCCCATCATTTTAAAAAATTCCTTGTTAGCACGAGCTTGTGAAATCTCTTCTTGAGTGATTTCTACTTCTACATTGCTAGGGGGGTTTTCAGAATGGGACTTACCCCAATTCCTAAAGAGGTCAGTTCTGCTAACCTCACCACATAATTGGTTATGATCTTCCATCTTGCCAAAATGCAAGGATTCAAGGTGTAAAGACTCAGTATGAAAATATTGAGTGTTCTCTGAATTTGGGTCTTCTTGGAACAAAGGATTTCAAACCCTACTGAGATCCATAGGAAATGACCGTTTATTGTAAGGTCATCATACCAGGGAAGGAGATCGAGATGATTCCTCACTAGATGTAGCCGGTAATGGTGTGGAAAGTATAGATTCATCTTGATTGATTGAAGGAAATGTTTTGCCACTTCGAGTTGTGACAGTCATAGACAAATTTTTGAACAAGGATTGTGAACTAGAACCAAACTTGAAACTGTCTCAAAGTAATTGCACAAAATGTGCCAAAAGGTGAAGTATCCTTGGTGCAAATCATCTAAGATGAGGCTAAAACAAGCCAAGAGATGACTATTGCGACATAAGGCATGACGACATAGATGAAATAAATCAAAAAGACATGAGACAAGACCAATTTAAGCAAGAATCACGTAGTTCTCAACCCAAGAAACCAAGTTTTAGACTATATGAAGATGAATGGCAGAAAAATAGACCCATATCAGAGACCAGATTTGATAGAAGTAAAACTGACTAACATATTTTAACATGCTAATTTGGACAAAAGACTCCAATTTCGTGTGATGAAATGCTCTATCGCGCAAATTTTTTGCATCGAACCACATGAAGAAATGCTCTCTTCGCATGAAGAATGACACCAATTGATAGAATAAAAGGTGATAGAGTAATGGCACTGTTTCCAAATATCACGTGACAGTATACTATGTATTACGCAAAGATTCTCACCGAATGATGTGAAGATTGTGAAATTTCATGTGAAACTATGCAAATGTTGAAAAAAAGATGTTTACAGAATTAGACTGTTAAGACCAGTTTGCATTTCCCAAGATGAAATCATGCTATTTTCCAATAGATGGTTCAAGTTATAGATTGTTTTGGACATGTTCAAGATTGATAGTTTGTGTGTTTTGATGATAGTTTCAATTGTTCAAATGATACACCCACGCAAAACACATTAAATAGAATGTTTGTAGTACCAGAACAAGAAAATTACAATCCTAGGATAGCTAGGACATTATCTATTGAATCTCCACTTGAACCGAAGTTCAGCTATGCTTACTCTTAGCAGATAACTTAGAAGCTTGGAAGCACAGGCTCCTCCTTACATATGCACTCACTTCTTAGGCATACGAAGCTTCGAACCCAAAAGGAATTACTTCCCAAAGGGCTATTATCTCTACTAAAAGTCGTAAAAATGTGGGGTGTCTTAGTCAGTCTCTGACCTTCCTCGCCAAAAGATAGAGGGTTTTTGGAAAACTAGAACAAAATTTTGTAGTAAGGTCATCCATTCAGGTGGTTGTGATCAAGTCATTTTCCCAATAAAGGGGGCTCTCCCAATCCTTTCAAAGAAAGGCTTTCACCTTAACGATGTCGAGACTTTAACGTACCACTAGGGTACTGGAGGATATTTTGGTTGCCACAATGAATTCACACCTGTCTATTGTGACATTAATCACAATAGAATTTTTTGTATACCGATTTGGAAGGGCTTGGATTTAGCCTGTCATCGGTTGGGCATCCACTCTCATCGGCTCTGCTAAAGCTCTTGGGAGGTAGCCACTCTAGAAGAATCACATGAATTTCTCTTACACCCAAGATCCATAAAGGTGAGGGGAGAGGATACATTCATTTAGTTCTTAGGATTATAATCTAAAAAACACTTCAATCACGCAAGACAATTATTCATTTTAAGCACCAACTGAAGTGTGTTTTAACTACTGAAAATAGATATAAGAAGTTGTGAAAACATGCAAGGTCTTCGAAAAACATCCTGCAATAAACCCATTAGTAGTTTGTAATGCCTTTTTCCTCATATGAGCGTCCTGCAACAAACATGTCAGAAGTTTATGATGGCTTTTCTTTGTCTCAGCGTCCTGCAAACCACTGTCAAGCTGTTTCAAAAGATAAAATCAGAGAAACACTGTTGTCAAAAAATAGCAGGTGGTTAGAAAACTAAGACAATAAAATATCAAACTGAAAGCCCTAGTCTGTAATTTCATGCGATAAATTATTCTAGATCATGTGAAGAAGTTTTGTATGCAACACGAAGAACTAGAAAGTTCACGTGAGACGTATAGAAAGTTCACGCGAAATTAAAACATAACTTGTACAGAAGTATGGACAAAATGCAAAAAAATGAAAAAGATGAAATGAAATGAGGCCAGAATAGAAATGTACCTACCCCTCGGTGGGTGCCAGAAATGTATGTAGTAAATTTGGCCTTGTTAATTCACCATACACTTCAACATAGTCCTTCTTCACTAGGTACACACAAGACTGAATATGAGATTATTCATCCTGTCTGCCTGCCTGCATGATTCGACCTGTTTCCTTCTATCCATACAGGGTTTTTGAAATTTCTCTCAGAACGAGAGTCTCACAACCATGGACCAATCTAGGAATGAAGGATTTTTCTCCATGAATGCAATACAATGCAATATTATTCTAAGAAATGAGAGATGTAAGATAATCTAAGACATGATGATA
>MU224217.1:4662863-4705183 GCA_018584345.1 Thuja plicata
GACATTAAATTGATTAAAAGAATTATGCCAAGCAGTAACAGGGTCGTTTGGACATAACTTGAGGGCATGATCACACTTAGGGTAAATAGGGTCCATAGTTGCGACAGACCGAAATTAGGTGGTTACAGGAGGAGATGATAATGTACTAAGAACTAAGGCATAAAGACTAAGAGGTAAATTTGATGGCCTAAGAATGAAAGAAGGAGAAAATATCACTCAATACAGCTGCAGAATAAAAGAGGTAGTCAATGTAATTCGACGAGTTGGAGGCATACTTGAAGAAGAGACAGTGGTAAGTAAAATCCTAAAAACCTTACTGCCTACATTTGCTATTAGAGTATCTTTTATACAAGAAATGAGAGAAGTAGAAAACAATAATGTCACTCTAGATAGTTTTATTGGTAGAATAATTTCATTTGAGATGAATAACTCTGAAAATAGTGTCTTACCATCTATTGAGTCTGCATTCAAATATTCTTTGAAAATAAGTAAGTCAAGTCATAAACACACTATGAGAAATGATAGCTAAAGTGATAGTGATGACCAAGATCTTGATGAGATTAAAACACTAATGGATAGAAGATTGCAGAGAGGCAAAGGTAGATACAAAGGTAAATTAACACTTGTATGTTTTAATTGTAAAGAGATTGGACACTTTGCTGCTAGATGTCCTAATAGAAGAAAAGAAGACAACAATATTGACAGATAAAATGAAAATAAGTTTGATAGAAGTGATAACAGAGATTACTGAAGTAACTAACAATCTGATAGAAGAGATACCTGAGACTACAAGGACAAAGGGAAGAAATATTGTTACCTAGCTGAGAACAGAGCTGGAGATACTGACACTGAATCTGATGAAGACATTGAGATGGTATTTGTGGCCATGAAGGATGATTCAGACAAAGAAGAAACGTATGTAGAGACTACACTCATATCTAAGGTTAGTAAGAATGATTTATGGATTATAGATAGTGGCTACACTCACCACATGATGGGTGATAAATAAAATTTTGAAACTTTTGAGTACTATAATGGTGGACCAGTAAGAATGGGTAATGACACACCTTATCTAGTTGAAGGTAAATGAATCATAATGTTGAATAACTTGATCAAATGTAAAAATGAAAATTGGGTAAAATGACTTAACTATAATCTATTGAGTGTTTCACAGCTGAATAACACAGGTCACCAAGTAGCATTTGAGAATAAGAAGGCAAATATCTTTAATGAATCAGGAAGGTTGATCGAAACTAGTGAACTAACAAAAGGTAACCTATTCTATCTTGATGATATAAACACCACTTGTTTAATGACTAGAAATGAATACATATGGTTGTGGCATAAGATATTATGTCATGTGAATTTTGACAACATGATTAAGATAAGCAATAAAAGGAAAGTAAGAGACTTACCGAGCATGTTAAAGTTTGAGCATATCATGTGTAAGAATTATCAAAAAAGTAAGATGACAAAGTATAGTTTCAAGAGAAAATCCCATACATCTAATTCTATTCTATAATTAATCCATACTAATCTATGTGGACCCATGAGAAAAAAGAGCTACTATGGTGATAGATATTTCATTCTCTTTTTTGATGATTATTCTAGAATGGTGACAGTTATGTTCTTAAAAAAAATGAGAAGCATTCAAGATGTTTAAATGGTATAAAGCTATGGTAGAAAAAAAAATTGGTAAGGAACTAAAATGCTTAAGATCAGATAGAGGAGGATAATTTATTTATGATGAATTCACTAACTTTTGCAACGAGCATGGAATTAAAAGACGGGTTTCTGCACCAAGCACACCACAACAAAATGTGATTGTTGAAAGGAGAAACAGATCCATTGTTGATTGTGAAAGAACAATGATGATAGAGAAAAAAATCACTCAAACATTATCGAGGGAAGCTATCAGTATTGTTTTGTACACATTGAACAAATTTAAATTATAGAAAGACACTAAAAAGACACCATATGAGCTATGGTATGGATACACACCCAATGTAAGTTACTTCAGAATTTTTGGTAGTCAATGTTATATTTTAAAAGATGATAGAAATGGAAAGATTGACTCCAAAAGTGAAGAAGGTATCTTTATAGGGTATTCCACCAAGAGAAAGGCTTATAAATGTCTTAACAAGTCCTCTAACAAAATTATTGAAAGTGCAAATATAAGAATAGATGAATATGTAGAGAAAAATGATGAGGAAAGAAGAAAAGAACAAGAAGACTACAATAGGTTTGTTTACACTGAAGATCCTGACACTCAGCCCAAGCAATAGGGTATCGCTCCTGACCAACAGAACATTGCACCCGAGCATCAGGCTGCAAATACCAAAATTAAGAAAATGATGTTTCGAGTGATGGAGATCAAAATGAAGGTCAAGATGATGATCAACATGATGAACAATGATCTGAACCGATACTTGCCAAGTATATCAGAAGACACCATCCACAGAACCATATCATAGGATGAAAGAAGGATGTGATGAAATGTAATTGATTGAATGTTTGAAGATGTTAAGTTGATCACCAAAATGCAAAAAGATAATGCAAGACATTAAATCAGTTAATGGCTTGTATTGTCATTAAAGTCAACTTGATATAACCTAATCGATTATAATCAAATTGTCAAAGACTTTAGAGAATCAGAGAGATAAATATTATGCTTTCAGTAATGCATAAAATACAAGCATTCACCATGTGACTTCAAACAATGACAGCTAGTAGAACCCGACAGACATAGATCACCAAAATTCAAGTCACAGTGATGCCCAAGAAAGAACACCGACGAGTATTATGGATGAGCAGAATAACAAGAATAACCGATGGCCAAAAATATAGTGTAAATCAATGGAGAAGCTCGAGGAGAACAAAAGTGTTGACCAAAGCTATCAAAGAGTTAAAAAACTAAAATTAACTTGAGTTCAGAAATGACAAAATATCTAGCTGGCAGAGAAAAATATGGACTTAACTGGTAGTTATCATTGTTTTAATCAACAAGATAAAGCCAGAGATAAGTAAAGGATTTAAAGTTGTTTTCTCTAGTTGGAAAGAAGATCTCTACGAGATAAAATGGGAGTTTTTCTTTAAATGTAATTGGCTAAGATTTTGGATCATGCCAAGATCAAGAAAATCAAGAACCTAACAATGGTGATATCATGTCTATAAAAGAGACAACTTAATTCATTACAAATTGAGTGGGTGAATGAATGAAAAGAGGATGCTGAAAAGAAACTAATGAAGAGCAATTTCATATAGTCCTGATCAATCAAGTTGAGGAAAGAGCTAAAGTTTTCTGCGGACACTAAGCAACATAGCACATCATCACCGAGAAAAATAAAAGTGGAGCAACGGTATTAACAAAGATATATTGATCATATTAGTTTTATGAGCTTACAATAGATTTGAAAATATGCAATTATAAGTTGCATATGTGAACAAATCATATTGTTTTAGTTTAACCATTTATTCAGAAAGTCTCTTAATTGAGCAGGATTTAAATATCCTTTCTATATTGAGATACATCCCAAGGAGTATCAAAAATTTTGATCACAAAGATAGCATGAGATGCCAACTACCTATTGATAGGCCACATGAGTGTTTGATCAAGGAAGGTAGCATAGAGATGCCTGATATCAAGTGACAGACTAAAATTTTAAATCCTCTAACAAGGTCACACCTAACAGTGTGTTTGTAACCCTTTATAGGGTTGGCTCTTAACCGAGATCACTTCAGAAGAGTGAAAATTTTGGGTTACCGATCCCAAGTGGTTTTTCCCTTAACAGGTTTTCCACGTTAAAAATCCATGTGTCAATGTGTTTATGAGTCATTATTTTAGTTTTTTGCATTACACATAGCTAATTTGGATTGATCGGTATACTCTAGATAATCTGCTATCTTTCGGTAAATTAACTGACTGCTATTTGGTAAACATATAGTATAAGGTTTAACAAAGCATTCCGAGCAGTAGTAATTTGATAATTGTATTTGGAGGCATTCATCTTATAGGAATGAAGATAACTAGAGGCTTAATATTGTGGTATTAAGTTTTTGGGTAGATTATTGGAATATTTTTGAGGCCATTGATTCACCCCCCCTCTCAGTTATTACTAAAAACCGGTATTAGAGCTTGTGTGCTTAGAAAGGGAGTTTAAAAACTCAAGAAAAAGATCACAAGATGAATAGACGAGATGTTCCCAAGTTGAATAAAGAAAAATTTGTATCATGGAAAAGTAGAATAAGCCTCCACCTGTCAGGTATTGGAAATGATATTACTTAATACCTTGATACTGAATATGTGTTTCCTACATGACCTCACACTCTTGAGAAATTAAGAGTAAAGCATGAGAATAATTTCATGATGATAGAACTTGCATCATCACTCTCCAAATCTGAGTTTGAAGATGTCAAAACCTACACCTCTGCAAAGTAAATGTGGGACAAGTTGAAGCTGGTACATGGAGGATATGCCAATGTACTAAGAGCAAAGGCAGAAAGCCTAAGAGAGAGGTTTGATGACCTAAGGATGAAAGAAGGAGAAAATATCACTCAGTATAGCTACAGAATCAAAGAGATGGTCAATGCTATCCGAGGAGTTGGAGGTGTACTTGAAGAGGAGAGAGTGGTAAGTAAAATCTTAAGAACCTTACTACCTATATATGCTATTAGAGTTTTTTCTATTCAAGAAATGAGAGCAATTACAAATAATATAGTTACTCTAGAAAGTCTGATTGGTAGACTAATTTCATTTGAGATGAATAACTTTGATTATAGTGTCTTACCATATATAGAATCTGCATTCAAATATTCTTTAAAGATAAGCAATTCAAGTCATAGACATGCTATTAGAAATGATAGTGATAGTGATAATGAGGATCAAAAACTTGATGAGATTGAAGCACTAATGGCCAGGAGATTGAAGAGAGGCAAAGGTAGATACAAAGGTAAATTACCACTTGTATGTTTCAATTGTAAAGAGGTTGGACACTTTTCTGCAAGATGTCCAAATAGAAAAAAAGATGACTGAGGAAATGACAGATCATATGAGAAGAAGTTTGATAGAGGTGATAATAGAGATTACCAAAGCAACTGACAATCTAACAAAAGAGATACCCGAGACTACAAGGACAAAGGGAAGAAATCCTGTTACCTAGCTGAGAAAAGAGCTAATGACACTGACACCAAATCAGAAGAAGATATTGAGAATGTATTTGTAGTCATGAAGGATGATTCATACGAAGAAGAAGAAAGGTATGTAGAAACTAGACTCATAGCTAAAGTTAGTAAAAATAATGTTTGGATCATAGATAGTGGCTTTACTCACCATATGACTAGTGATAAACAAAAGTTTGAGACTTTTGAATACTATAATGGTGGCTCAGTGAGAATGGGAAATGATACACCTTGTCCAGTTGAAGGTAAAGGAACTATAATGTTGAATAACCTAATCAAATGTGAAAATGCTTACTAGGTAAAAGGACTGAATTGTAATCTGTTAAGTGTTTCATATTTGAATAATACAATTCACGGAGTGGCATTTGAAAATAATAAAGAAAAGATCTTCAATGAATCAAGAAGATTGATTGAAACTAATGAGCAGACAAAAGGTAACCTTTTCTATCTTGATGGCACTAACACCACTTGTTTAATGGCTAGAAATGAAGACATATAGTTGTGTCACAAAATATTGTGTCATGTGAACTTTGAAAACATGATAAAGGTAAGAAACAAAAGGAATGTCAGAGGCTTACCAAGCATAACTAAGCCCGAGCATATCATGTGCAAGAATTGTCAAAAAGGTAAGATGACAAAGTCTAACTTCAAGAGTAAAACCCATACATCTAATGCAATGCTAGAATTAGTCCATACAGATCTATGTGGACCCATGAGGACAAAGAGCTACTATGGAGATAGGTATTTTATTCTCTTTGTTGATGATTATTCTATAATGATGACAATCATGTTCTTAAAAGACAAATCAAAAGCATTTAAGATGTTTAAATGATATAAGGCTATGGTAGAAAAACAAAGTGAAAATAAATTGAAATGCTTAAGGTCAGATAGAGGAGGGGAATTTACATTAGATGAATTCACTAACTATTAAAATGAGCATGGAATTAAAAGATAGGTTTTGGCATCGAGAACACCACAAAAAAAGGAATTTCTGAAAGAAGAAATAGATCAATTGTTGATTGTGCAAGAACATTGATGATAGAGAAGAACATCACTCAAAATTTCTGGAGGGAAGTTGTTAGTACTGCTGTCTACACATTAAACAAAGTACAATTGAAGAAGGACACAAAGAAGACACCCTATGAGATTTGGTATGGTCATACACACAATGTAAGTTACTTCAGGATCTTTGGTAGTCAATGTTATATTTTCAAGGATGATAGAAATGGAAAACTTGACTACAAAAGTGATGAAGGTATATTTCTAGGGTACTGAACCAAAATCAAGGCTTAAAAATATCTTAACAAGTCATCTAACAAAATTATTGAAAGTGCAAATGTAAAAATAGATGAATTTGCAGAAAAGAATGATAAGGAAAGAAGAAGAAAACCAGAGGGCTACAATAGGTTTGTTTATACAAAACTTGACACTCTACCCGAGCAACTGTGTATCACTCTTGAGAAACAAAAAATTGCACCTGAGCATCAGGCTACAATTATGAAAAATCAGGAAAATCCTCAAGATGATGTTTCAAACAATGGAGATCAAAATGAAGGTCAAGAAGATGATCAGAATGATGAACACAGAGCTGAACCAAAAATTGCCAAGTATGTCAGAAGACATCATCCATAGAATCAAATCATAGGAGACAAGATGACTGGAACAAGAACAAGAAGTAAGTCACTAAACACTAGATGTTTACTTTGTGATTTTGAGCCTAAATCTATTAACACTGGACTTGAGAATGAAGAATGGGTCAGCGCTAGGAATGAAGAAATAGAACAGATTGAGAAGAACAACACATGGACACTAGTACTGAGACCAGATGACAAGAATGTCATCGGTACCAAATGGATATTCAGAAACAAGCTAAATGAGAATGGAGAAGTCACAAGAAATAATGAAACATTAGTATGCAAGGGATATGCACAAGAAGAAGGTATTGATTATGGAGAAACCTTTGCACCCATTGCCAAACTAGAAGGAATTAGAATCTTACTTTCTTATGTTGTATTTAAAGGATTCAAAGTATACCAGATGGATGTCAAATATGCATTCCTAAATGGAATACTGGAAGAAGAGGTATACATTGAACAACCAGAAGGGTTTGTTGATCTAGACAAGAGAAACATGGTATGTAGACTACATAAAGCCTTGTATGGATTGAAACAAGCACCTAGAGACTGGTATGAAAGACTTCACTCCTATCTCATTAGCATAAAATTTGGTAGAAGAAGTGAAAATAGAAATATGTACTTAAAAAGAAGATACCAATGGTAATATTCTGATTGCTGAAATTTTTGTTGATGATATCATTTTTGGGGAAATGAACTGTTATGCAAATCCTTTGCTAATGAAATGAGAAAAGAATTTGAAATGTCTATGTTTGGGGAGTTCAAATTCTTTCTTGGTCTATAGATTATTCAACAAGATGCAGGCATATATATCACTTAGTCCAAATACATCAAGGAAGTGCTGAAGATATTCAAGATGGAAGATTCCAAATGAGTTGAAACACCTATGGAAATCGGATGTAAGATGACAAAAGAAGAAAAATCAAATGAGGTAAATCAGACCTTATATAGATAAATAATGGGAAAACTAATGTATGTTGTTCACACCAGAATTGATATAGCACATGCAATTGGAATAGTTGCAAGATTCTCTACTAATCCCAAAGAATCACATATGATTGCTGTCAAGAGAATTCTGAGATATCTGAAGAACACCGAGGACTATGGATTATGGTATAAAAGAGAAGGAAAATTTGAGCTACAAGTCTATACAGATGCTTATTGGGCTGGAAACATTGATGACCAAAAGAGAACAATCAGAGGAGCATTATTCATGGGTGACAGAATTGTCACATGGATCAGCAAGAAGCAAGGATGCATCTCTCAGTCTACTACAGAAGCAGAGTATGTGGCTACTGCTGCAAATTGCTCCAATATTGCATGGATCAAACAGTTGTTGGAAGGTATGACTATGAAGATTCTTGGACTAGTAATTATCTATTGTGATAATACCAGTGCAATTAACATTTCTAAGATTCTATTCATGCATGCTAAGACTAAGCATATTGCTATCAAATATCACTATCTGAGAGAACAAGTGCAAGAAAAGGAGGTGACATTGGAATATGTTAAATCAAAGGAAAAATTAGCTGATATATTCACTAAGCCATTACCGAAGGATACTTTTTATTACCTAAGACAGAGACTAGGTGTCTAACCCTTGTCAATCAGTCAGTAAGATGACTAGGAGGTTGCATCAGCTTGTACAAAATTTGAAGATCAGTCATGTTGCTGCAAACACCAAGATGAACAACAACAGATACATCTATACAGATTAAGGCACAAATATACACCGAACACCAGAGACATTGTATTGCTGATGGATAGGGAAATTCAAGGAATATATTATGTAAAGGGATGGAACATGATATAGATATTTTTGTTTGGCATTATTGTCAAAGGGAGAGATTATCTCATTATCATCAGGAAGAGATTTGCATTATCATAAGGGAGAGATTATCTCATTGAATATATCATTGAATCATAATGGAGAGATTATCTCTATGATCAGAAAATATTATATCATGAAGTGAAGTTCCTAAGAATCAGAAGGAAGAGTTAATCAATATTAAAAGGGAGAGAAATTGATTAAATATGAAATATCCATCCAAGGGAGAGAAGTAACAAAGGGAGAAAGGTCAGACAAAGAGAGAAATTGTAGTCAAAGGAAAAATATATTATAAAGAAGAGGAACAATCAAGGCAGAGCACATATCAGAACAGAGACATTAGATGCTACATCCATTCAGTGAAGGGATTGAAGATTGAAGACAATTATTCTGCAAGAAACAAATCTAAGCTATTTGAGCTTATTGAAAGCCAGACATTTGTAATTGTTACATTAGGAAAGCTTGATGAAACTGTTATATTTCATATTGTATTAGTGATATTATAGTATGATAATGTAGTATGTTGCCATCAATGCCAAAGGGAGAGATTGATGACATGTAACTGATTGAATGTTTGAAGATGTTAAGTTGATCACCAAAATGCAAAAAGATAATGCAAGACATTAAATTATTTAATGGATTGTATTGTCATTGATGTCAACTTGATATCATCTAATCGGTTAGAATCAAAGTGTCAAAGAATTCAGAGAATTAGAGAGATAAAGATTATGCTTTTAGTAATGCATAAAAGGTGAGCATTCACCATGTGAATTCAAACACCGACGGCTAGTGGAACCCGATAGACAGAGATCACCAAAAGTCAAGTCACAGTGATGCCCAAGCAAGAACACTGATGAGCATTATCGACGAGAAGAATCACAATCATAACCGACGGCCAGAAATAGTGTAAACCAACAGAGAAGCCCGAGGAGAGCTGAAGTGTTGACCGAAGCTATCAAAGAGTAAAAATACTGAAATTAACTTGAGTTCAGAAATGACAAAATATCTAGCTGGCAAAGAAAAATATGGACTTAACTAGTAGTTATCATTTTTTTCATCGACAATAAAAAGCCAGAGATAAGTAAAAGATTTAAATTTGTTTTGTCCAGTTGGCAAGAAGATCTTCGTGAGATAAAACAAGATTTTTTCTTTAAATCTAATTGGATAAGATTGCGTATCACACCAAGATCAAGAAAATCAAGAACCTAACAATGGTGATATCATGTCTATAAAAGAGACAACTTAATTCCTTACGAATTGAGTGGGTGAATGAATGAAAAGAGGATGCTAAAAAGAAACTGATGAAGAGAAAATTCATACAGTCCTGATCAATCAAGCTGAGGAAAAAGGTAAAGTTTTCTGTGCACACCGAGCAACAAAGCACAACATCACCGAGCATAATAAAAGTTGAGAAAAGGTATTAACAGAGATATATTGACGAGATTAGTTTTATGAGATTACAATATATCTAAAAATCGGCAAGTATAAGTTGTATATGTGAACAGATCACACTGTTTCAGTTAAACCATTGATTGAGAAAGTCTCTTAACCGAGTGAGATTTAAATATCCTTTCTATATTGAGATACATCCCAAGAAGTATCAAAAATTTTGATCATGAAGATAGCATGAGATGCTAGATGCCTATTGATAGGCCAAGTGAGTGTTTGATCAAGGAAGGTAAAGATGTCCGATATCAAGTGACAAAATAAAATTTTAAATCCTCTAACAAGGTCACACCTAATAGTGTGTTTGTAACCCTTAACAAGATTGGCTCTTCACCGAGATCACTTCAGAAGAGTGAAAATTTTGGGTTACCAATCCCAAGTGGTTTTTCCCTTAGCAGGGTTTCCACGTTAAAAATCCATGTGTCAATGTGTTTATGAGTCATTACTTTAGTGTTTTTCATTACACATAGCTAATTTGGATTGATCGCTAATTTGGATTGATCGGTAGATAATTTACTGTCTTTTGGTAAACTAACAGACTGCTATTCGGTAAACATACAGTATAAGGTTTAACAAAGCATTCTGAGCAGTAGTAATTTGATAATTGTATTTGGAGGCATTCATCTTATAGGACTAAAGCTAACTAGAGGCTTAACATTGTGGCACTAAGTTTTTGGGTTGATTATTGGAATATTTTTTAGGCCACTGATTCACCCCCCATCTCACCCCCTCTTAGTTATTAATAACAAGATGGAATGAGAAAAATAAGTAAGTCACTAAACACTAGATGTTTAATTTGTGATTTTGAGCCTAAATCTAATAATACGGCACTTGAGAATGGAATGGGTTAGTGCTATGAATGAAGAAACATAAAATATTGAGAAGAATAGAACATGGACATTAGTACCTAGACCTGATGACAAGAATGTCATTGGTACAAAATGGATATTCAGAAACAAGTTGAATGAGAATGAAGAAGTCACAAGAAACAAAGCAAGATTAGTATGCAAGGGGTATGCACAAGAATAATTTATTGACTATGGAGAAACCTTGCACCCATTGCTATAATAGGAGTAAGAATATTACTTTCTTATGCTGCATTTAAAGGATTCAAGGTATACCAAATGGATGTCAAATCTGCATTCCTAAATGGAATAATAGAAGAAGAGGTATACATTGAACAACTAGAAGGGTTTTTTGATCTAGACAGGAGAAACATGGTATGTAAACTACACAAAGCCTTGTATGGATTGAAACAAGCACCTAGAGCCTGGTATGAAAGACTTCACTCCTATCTTATAAGCATAGGATTTGTAAGAAAAAGTGAAAACAACAATCTGTATTTAAAAGAAGATACTGATGAAAACATTCTGATTGCTAAAATATTTGTTGAGGATATCACATTTGGGAGTAATGAAAGAGTTTGAGATGTCGATGTTTGGGGAGATCAAATTATTTCTTGGTCTATAGATTCTTCAACAAGATGCATGCATATATATCACACAATCCAAATACATCAAGGAAGTGCTAAAGATATTCAATATGGAAGATTCCAAAGTAGTTGGAACACCTAAGGCAATCAGATGCAAGATGAAAAAAGAAGACAAATCAAATGAGGTAAATCAGACCTTGTATAGATCAATGATTGGAAAACTAATGTATGTTGTTCATACTAGACCAGATATAGCACATGCATTTGGAATAGTTGTAAGATTCTCTGCTAATCCCAAATAATCACACATGACTATTGTCAAAAGAATTTTGAGATATCTAAAGAACACCGAGGACTATGGCTTATGGTATAAAAGAGAAGGCAAATTTGAGCTTCAAGTCTATACAGATGTTGATTGGGCTGGAAATTTAGATGACAGAAAGAGAACAACTAGAGGAACATTCTTCATGGGTGAAAAACTTGTCACATGGATAAGAAAGAAGTAAGGGTGCATCTCACAATCTACCACAGAAGCAGAATATGTGGCTACTACTACAAATTTCTCTAACATTGCATGGATCAAACAGTTATTGGAAAGTATGAATATGAAAATTCTTGAACTAGTGATTATCTATTGTGATAATACCAGTGCAATAAACATTTCTAAGAATCCTATCATGCATGCTAAGACAAAACATATTTCAATCAAGTATCACTAATTAAGATAACAAGTGCAAGAGAAAGAGGTGACACTAGAATATGTTCAATCAAAGGAACAATTAGCTGAAATATTCACAAAGCCATTACGTAAAGATACATTTGAGTACCTGAGAAAGAGACTAGGGGTCCGACCCTTGTCTATTGGTTAGTAAGCTAAATAGGAGGCTACATCATCCTACACATAATTAGAAGATCATTCATGATGATGCAAGCAAAGAGATGGACTACAAAGATACATCAGTACACAACAAGATACATATCTGCACCAAACACAAGAGTCATTGTATTACTGATAGATAGGTAAATTCAAGGAGTATATTATAAAAGGGTGAAAGGATATAACTTTGGCATGATTAATGTTTACTTTGGCATTGTTTTCAAAGGGAGAGATTACATATGAAATATCCATCATGATTATCATAAGGGAGAGATGACTTAAAGATGACTTGAGAGAAATGTAACCTGTAAGGGAGAGAATATCATGAGGGAGAGATGACTTAAGGGAGAAATGACTTAATAGAGAAAGTACTCTATATTGATGTCAAAAGAAAAAGAGATGATCAAGGAGAGGAATAATTAAAGGGGGAGACAACATAAAAGACAAAAAATACTACATTTATCCTATGAAGGGATTGAAGATTGAAGAAATCACTCTGTAAGAAACAAATCTAAGCTATATGAGCTTACCGAGAGCTAGACATTTGTATTGGTTATAGAACAATGAAATTGGTAGATTGATGAACTACAACTGATATATTTCATATTTTATTAGTAATAATATAGTGTGATAATGTAGCATGTTTTCATTAATGCCAAAGGGAGAGATTGATAAACTATAACTGATTGAATGTTTGAAGATGTTAAGTTGATGATCATTGAGCTACACAAAGTTAATGCAAGACATTAAATTAGTTAATGTATTGTATTTTCATTGATGCCAACTTTATATAATCTGATTGGTTATATACAAAGTGTCAAAGACTTTAGAGAACCAGAAATATTAAGGTTATGCTATCAGTAATGCATAAAAGCTCAGTATGCACTAAGTGACAACAAAGACCAACAGTCAGTGCACCTCGACGGACAGAGAAACCCAAGAGGAAAGTCATAGTGATACCCAAGCATTACCGATGAGAAGAATCACATTGTTACTTGACGGACATACAACCCCAACCGAAAAACAACCCTGATAGAGATGCCCAAGGAGAACTGAAGTGTTGACCGAGATAATAAGGAGTTAAACACCGAAAAGAACTAAAGTTCAGAAATGAAAAAAGACTTAGATAGAAATAGCTAAAGAAGGAGTTAACTGGTTGTTAATATTTTTTTCATCGACATTTTAAAAGCCAAAGATAAGCAAGAGTTTTAAAGTTGTTTTATTCCAGTTGTCTAAGAGAGATCTACAGGATAAAACTGAAATATATTTTTAAAGAAATATTGGCTAGAATTGCAGATCACACCAAGAAAAAGAAAGTCAAGGACTGAGAAATGGTGAAATCATGTCTATAAAGAGACAAGATAATTCATTGTGAATTAGGCGGTGAATAGAGAAAGAGGATGTTGAAGATATACTAGTGAAGAACAACTTCATATAGTCCTGATCAATCAAGCTAAAGAACAAAGCTATATTTATGTGAACACCAAGCAATAGAGAAGCACAACATCACTGAGCAGAAAGAAGTGGATAAAAGGTATTGAAAAGATACATTGATCAAAAAGGTATTACGAGCTTACAATAGATCTGAAAATCCGCAAAGTATAGTTGTATGTGTGAAAAAATTATTTACTGTTTCAATTTAACCATTGGATTAGAAAGTATCTTAACCAAGAAGGACTTAACAATCCTTTATATATTGAGATACATCCTAAGGAGTATCAAAAAGTTTGGTCATGAAGATAGCATAAAGATGCCAGATATCGAGTGACAAACTACACAGGGTTTGGTCATAAAGATAGCATAGAGATGCCAGATATCAAGTGACAAACTATTCTATTTAAATCCTCTAACAAGGTCACAGCTAATAGTGTGTTTGTAACCTTTAATAGGGTTGGCTCTTCACCGAGTTCACTTCAGAAGAGTGAAAATTTGGGGTTACCGGTCATAAGTGTTTTTTCCCTTAACAGGGTTTCCATGTTAAAAATCCATGTGTCAATGTGTTTATGAGTCATTACTTTAGTGTTTTTCATTACACATACTAATCTGGATTGATCGGTATACACTAAGTAATTTACTGTATTTCGGTAAATGAAAGATTGCTAATTGGTAAACAGTAAGAATAAGGTTATTTGATGAGATTATTTTAAGGCATTCATCTTGTAGGACTAAAGATAGATAGAGGCTTATAATTCTAGTAATAAGCTTTTGGGTTAATTTATTGGAATATTTTTTAGGGCACTGATTCACCCCCCTCTCAGTTATTCTAACAATTTTCATTATTGGTTATTTTACTCTTATGCAACTCAAATTTATGTGTGTTCTTGGAAATGATTTTTTATCATTTTTATGTGTTGTAGGGTGCCCATGGGAAATTATGTTTTTGTTTTGTAGCTTTATGATAATTTTAGTTTTCAAGAAATTTTGGGGTCTCTTCATTTTGCATGCCATCATTTTGACAGTTTTGTTTTCTCAATTTAATCCAAACATTGGAGTGTGTTTTCCCCTAGGTTTCCAACCATTCTATTATTTTAGTTTGTGTATGTTTGGATTCATGGATGAATCTATACTCCTGGCCAAGTGTCCAGCCGAGTGTGTCATGAGCACTTGTGATTTTCTTTCTTTTTGTGGAGTGGTTCTCCATGCTTGATTTTGATCGCATTGGAATTTGTGATGATGGTGTTTGAGACCACATTGCAAGATCTTTGTGTGTTCCATGATAGGATTACATAGGGACCCGTGCCCTTGGTTGAGGCCAATGGAGTCATGTTCTAATTCTCTTACCTCCCTATTTGATTGAGGTTTTGGAGTCTTTATTCATCATTGTGTTTGACCGGTAGGTGTGGAGTAGTGGGATGGAGTGGTTCACCAAGGAGGGCTAGGGCACAAAGTGGTCCAAGGGTATCCCTTGGTTGAGTTATCTTAATAAGTGATAAACTTAAAATGAATGGGGGAAAACATAATAATAATAATAAGATTATTTTTCTAGCCATCTATTGTCTATTTGAGAGACGTGATATGGGATAGATGTGAACCATCTAAATATGTTTATCCAACATAGTATCAGTCATTTGTTTGAGACATGTGTTGGCACAGTGGAGCTTCCTTGATGAGACAAGGATTTCTCGAAGCCACACAGGCATGTACAAGCCATGTGATGACACTCTATTATTGAGTCTCAACATATTACCCTATCTATCTTGATTAGTGACCTTAACCTACTTGTATTGTGTTCTTGCATTGGACCTCTATACTGTCCACTAATTTTATGCATCTTCTTGGCGTGAGTGTATCCCTTTTTGGTGTGAGTGCTTATTTTTGCTTTTGGTTTGGTTACTATCTCCGCAAGCATGTTGGGGTGGGTCTAAGGGTTCTGCATGGTATGATGGTGTTGCACAATACCACTACTAGGGACTGGTGTATAGATGATGGATGACTTTCATTGATGGAGTTATCGAGCGTGATGTGCTCTTTTCCATCCCTTCTTGTCATTTTCATGTTTTATGTTTATACTTGATCTAGAGTCTTAATTTGTTTTTATTTTAGCTTATGTTGTGATATTAAGTGTGTATGGCCTCATATCATGCCTTCTGGTACTCCCCGTTGTGGATTTGTACTCATTTAAGTCATGTGTTGGAGCCAAAATACTTGTATTTTTTTCATTTTAGACTTGCACAGGAAAGCTACTTATTTCTGCATTTTAGTTGTGCATGTGTTTCTCCTATTCTTGTGCATCTAACCTTTTCTATCGCACATATGTTCAAAATAGTTGTGCATATGTTCATTCTTGTGCATAGGCTCAAACTGGTAGTATCTAAACCTGCTTCTGCACAAATGTTCTGAGAGTGATTTGCCGCATTTGTATCAGAGGATTGTTCCCTTGGGTTTGTGATTAATCCGATTCCATGATTTGTTTCCCCATGCTTACAAGACCCTTTTCATGTATTCACTTCACATTTTCCATTTCAAAATTATGTTATTATTCCCACTTTCCAATTTGGGTTTTTAAAATGAACTTAGCATTATTTTGCATTGAGGATGAGTTGTCTCCTCAATTAGCAACCATGGACATTGGTGTGGTCTCATTATTTGAGGTTTTGAACTTGGTCCAAAATACCACGAGGTGGCATGAATGTGTTCATTCATTCTTTCTTGTGTTTTAGTGTCTTGGAGCCCTTTGAAGGTTGTTGAGTCTTACGCTTATGAATGTTTACGCAATGGTTGTTCTTCCCTTTCAATTTGGTTATTGTATTATGGTTATTAGATGCACTTTTATGGTTAATGCATACCTTTAACTTAAAAATAAATAAAATTAAGTGCTTATTTGACCTTATATTTCAAGGGTTCCTTGGTGGGACATTACATCTGGTATCAGAGCCCATGGTCATACGCTAGGCTCTATATATTATGCTCCCATTGTGTTTTGTATGAGTGGTGTCTGGTTGTATAATCAATTGGTGGTTATGATTTTGTGTTATTGTCTTACTATGGCTGGTTGTACTAGTTATATGATATCTTGATCCATGTTTTGGGTTTCTTTAAAGATGCCTCCTAGGCATGGTGGTTGTCGGAGGAATTCTCATCAAGAGGACCACGAAGAGGAACACCATGAGGAAGAACAACACGAGGAGGAGCATAGAGAAGAATAAAATTATGAGGAACATCATGAGAACCATAGAGAGGTTCATGGCGGTAATGATAGGATCCCCCAATTGGTTCAGCTATTGTAGGTGTTTATTACTTGGTTGGGACCTCGTTAGGAGGGGTCTCACCATGGGGAATCACATTTATCTTACCATAGAGAGTGTGAGGAGAGGAGAGAGCATGGTATTTTTCATACTCCACCTAGTAGTAGAGGTGAGCATAGGAAAAACATGGCAGTGGTGGATGATAATGCTATCCATGTAGGGAACATGAGAGACCTTATGAGGTTTTCTCCACCTTTCTTTGATGGTACTCACAGTGGCAATGAGGCTGAGACTTGGCTATTAGATCTTGGACATTTCTTTGCTATGTATCCGTATGCAAGCAACAATGGAGCTCAATGTTCCATCATGCACCTTTGGAGATTTGCATCTACTTGATGGCACATAGATGATCAGAAGACCCAATTAAGTATTGCGACAGTCTCATGGGAGATCTTTGAGGAGCGGTTTCATGAGTGATGCCTTTCCTATCAGTATAGAGAGGCACATGCTGATGAGTTTCATGATCGTTGATAGGGGATTATGATAGTAGATTAGTACAAGAACAATTTCTTTGAGCTTATGTTAGTGTAACACTTTTTTCTGGGCCTTAATGGTCATATTGCTGGAGAAGTATGTATGCATCAGCATAGGACACTTTTATTTTCCATCGTGAAGGTAAGGTTATATGAGGGTAACATTTATAGGCATCTTGGTAGTCTATCAGATGCACAGACTCATATACACATCCATATGGATTAGCTACACAGTACATAGGTATAGTCTGTGGCATCTTCCTGGGTACATTTGGCACCTCTAAGGAGAGGTCGCCAGCAACACCATTGAAAAAATTATCCTCAGGGTCAGAAGAGTGGTCATCGTTAAGGTAACTTAGCAGGTAAGGGTCGTAATTAGAATCATAACATGAAACCTTAGCATATTCAGTTTCTCAGAGTGTTTAGTCTAGTGTTACTAGAGGGAGTTTTTAGTAGTCGAGTGTGCCTTCAGTAGGATGTGGTTACAGTGTAGAGCCATGTTTTACTTGTGGTCAATGTGGTCATAGGGAATACATATCCTCAAAGATGTTTCTAGGGGACTAGTCAAAGACATGGCATATTAGAGCTTATAGTTGGGGGTGCATGTAGATCTCTCTGATTTTTTGTGGTGGTTGATAACCGTCAAGCATACCACTAGGGAATTATTGTAGAGATGACATGTGTGTTACATGGTATATCTACTTTTATGTTATTTGATTCCAATGCTTCATATTCTTTCATTCCCTCTTCCTTGTGGAGTGATGTGGGCTAGTGGAAACACGACAAGTTGATAGTTGGAATGTTTAGTTATCCACAGGTTCTAGAGTGGTCATGGACTCCCTTGTTTGTGGTTGTGTTTTGGATTTGGGTAAATTCTCCACCACCATAGATCTTACTATCTTATCCTTGGGTTTGTATGACATTACCTTGGGTATGGATTGGTTATCTTCTCTCCAGGCATGTATGGATTGCCAACATAAGTCATTGTAGGGTGTGGATGACATAGGTGGGCGTATCAAGCTTGTAGGGGTCTAGAGACCTATTTCAATTCACTTAATATTAGCCATACAAATGAAGTGGAGTATGCAATAGGGTTTCCATTTGTTCTCCATCTCGGTTAGTGACCTTGATGGGGTTGGGAGTCCGGAGGTTTCTCTTGATGATCACCCATTGTTTTGTGAGTTTGAAAATGTGTTTATGAGTGAGATCCCTGGTATGCCACCTTAGCATGACATAGATTTCTATATTGATCTCATTCCTAAAGATGAGCCTATTTCTTGGTCAACTTACCATATGACCACTCAAGATTTGATTGAACTTTGATTGTAGTTAGAGGTTTTTTTTTCCAAGGGCCATATTTTTCCTTTTGTATCCCCTTGGGGTGCATCAGTCATCTTCATAAATAAGGATGGATCCTTGATTTTTTGCATTGATTACTAAAAAATTGAATAAGGTGACAGAGAAGAACCAATAACCCTTGCCGAGGATTAATGATTTTTTTGATCAGATGAGAATGAGAATGTTCTCAAAGATAGATTTTAATTCAGGATACCATCAGCTTCATATCCATGAGGTTGATATTCACCGTACAACTTTTCACAGTCAAAATGGGCATTATGAGTTTATGGTTGTACCCTTTGGGTTAACCAATGTGCCATTAGTGTACATGAATTTGATGAATGGTTTATTCCTACCTACCTTGACCGCTTTGTCCTTATGTTTATCGATGATATTTTAGTGTATTCGAGAACTATGGAGGAGCATGAGTGTCATTTGTGTTAGGTTTTGTAGTGTCTACAAAACCACTAGTTGTATGAAAACCTATAAAAATGTGAGTTCCTCTAGATTAAGGTGAATTATTTGGGTTATATCATCTCTAGAGAGGGTATTTCGGTGGATCCTTCAAAGCTCTAGGATATAATGGATTTGCCAACACCGAATAGTATTCCCAAGGTTTGTAGTTTCATGGGTTTGGTGGGTTACTACCACTGATTCATGAAGGATATTTCCAGGTTGGCTCATCCTATCACTTCTCTTTAGAGGAAAGGGATTAATTTTTTTGGGTCATCGCAATGTGAGTCGACATTTCAGGATGTTAAGGAGCATTTGACTAGTGCACCTATCTTGGCAGTTCTAGATCCTATAGGTGATTTTATGGTGTGCATTGATACATCATTGGATCATGTGAGGGTAGTTATTATGAAAGAGGGATGAATGATTTCATATGATTCCTAGAAGCTCAAGGATCATGAGATGAACTACCCCACCCACAATTTAGAGTTAGTTGTAGTTGAGAATGCACTTGTGCCCTGGACACATTTTCTTTTGGATCATAGATTTGAGTTACATAGTGATAATTGTAGCTTGCAGTATATATTTTATCAGCCAAACTTGAATGCACATAAGATTTGTTGGATATAGTTCCTTTGTGAGTATGGTTTTGATGTTCATTACATCAAGGAGAAAGAGAATGTTGTTACAGATGCCTTTAGTAGGAGGAGGCATGAGATCTCTAGTCTATCACCTAGAGTGGATTTAATTAGCCTTATTCTAGAGGCTTTACCTAGTGACACATGGTACCAAGACATTAGAGAGGAGATAGATTCTAGACATCCCCTTGCAGGATGATTTTCAGGTTACTCTTTGGAGTTAGATGGTATATTGCAGCACTATGAGCGCATTTACGTGTTGGTGTCAAGTTATCTTCGTTCATTGGTTTTTTCTAACACACATAATGCACCATATTCAACACATCCTAGCATCAAGAATATGCATGCCGACCTCATACAATTTTACTTCTGGGAAGGGATGAGGTGTGATGTTTCTAATTTTGTGGCTAGATACCTAGAATGTTAGATAGTGAAGCCTGAGAATCAACATCCGACAAGTATTTTGTAGCCACATTCCATTCCAGAGTGGAAGTGGGATATGATATCTATTGATTCCATTACCAGTATACCTATGTCTTTGCATCTTCATGATGTTATTATGGTTATTGTGGACAAGTTTTCCAAGTTGGCTCATTTGTTTCCCATGAGAGCTTCATATACTGCTTCTTTGGTAGCACATGTGCTCATGGAGGATATAGTTTGGTTGCATGGGATACCTCAATGGATTATTTCAGATAGAGATCCAATGTTTACCTCCACACTATGTACATCTCTCCAACATATTTTGGGCATGCAGCTCAATTTTAGTTCAACATCTCACCCCAATAATGATGGTCATATGGAGTGGGTGAATCAGGTTCTTGAGGATATGCTTCACATGTATGTTATGGATCAACAATAGAGGTGGGAGGACTATCTTCACTTGGTTGAGTTTTCATATAATAATGGTACCATAGTTCTATGGACATGTCACCTTTTCAGGCCTTGTATGGTTGAATGTGTCATACACCTTTGAGTTGGGATCATTTGGAGGACTATGTTGTATTGGGTCTTGAGATGCTTCACGATATGGAGAAACATGTGGTTCATATTAGAGAGAATTTGGTTACTGTTGAAGATCAACAGAAGAAGCATGTCAATGCCCATATATTAGACCATCACTTCTTAGTAGGTGGCCACATGTTTTTGCAAGTTCAACCATGGAAGAGCCCCATCGACTATGGGAAAGGCTGAAATTTAGCATCACATTTTTTTGGACCTTTTGAGATTCTTGAGAGGATTGGTCATGTTTTCCTTCCATGATGTGTTTTATGTTTCTTTGTTGAGATAGTATATTCCCGATGTGACCCATGTTATTGATTGGGATACTTTACAAGAAAAGGACAAAAAAATTTCTTTGGAGCACATCTGCATTTTTCAGCATCGGAGGTTGACCCTCAGGGGTCGAGACATAGAGAAGGTAAGGGTCCAATGGGACCCCTATCTTTTTGTAGGCTTCCAAGAGTAAGCCTATGTCTAAGGGGAAGGATGTAGTGCCTCCCGTGGTTTCATTATGATCCATGTTTATTTTGATTTGAGATACTCTGGTTATTTTATTTTGGTTATCGGCATGATGAGACGCTTTCGATGACAGTACCTTATTTTTGGTTTCCAACATATTAGCTATTATATATGTTTGGTTTATGTTGCTATTTGCAGTTTTGATCATATCTGCATGATGATACTAGAGTTGTGACATGATTAATTATGATGATATTTGGTTTATTTTCTTTAATAAATAATGGATTATTATGTTGATGATATATGATTTCTTTGTAGTACTGTTCCTTATATGTTGTTGAATATTTTAGTAGTTACTTCCATTGATATATTCTCATGTTGTCATGATTGATTATTCAATGCTTATATTTAAATGTGTAAATGTTAATGCAATTGTTATTTAAATCAATTAATGTTCACTATTCACTCATACAATTGATATATATTATTCTTTGTGTGTTTGTATGAAGTGAGACAAAGTCATAGTTACCCCTTTGTGAGGTCCACATGATGGTTTAATTCTCCTTTGTTGTTTGATTTATATATGTTATGCTTTGGCTATTTTATAGTGACAAGGTACACTTGATGTTTGTATGTTTCAAGGAACATGTACCATACATATTCTGCCTGAATTGCAGTATTTGAGTGTGTCTATATCCCTGACAGTGACACATGAGATAGTATTACTGACCTTTCATGTGGATCGAATGTCATCCCTGTATGGACCATGTATCCATGAGTAGTATATTTTTCCCTCGAGTACATGTTGGTAAATCCAGATTCATTATGCATTCGTGATAGACCAGTGACTTTTTGTGCATTTATAAGTTCTCGTAGTTGTTGCAAATGATTTAATTAAATGTTGATTTTTAATGCTTTGGGGAATTTTTAATATTTATTTCTCATCTTGACTAATTTTTCGTAGGTGGATTCCAATTATTTAGAAATGAATTATTTTTTTTGGGTTTAGTGTATAGTTTTCATAAAATAATTAAGTGACCTATTTTTAAAAAGTCACTTTTTAAAAGTGTTATATATGTTTAAAAGTGAGTTCTTTGAAAACACTTCTCCTTTGTTCATTTTTATAAAAAAAATAGATTTTTTCTCCAAACTTGATTAGAGAAATTCACTCTTTTTCTCGTTGTGACTAACTGGGTCGTCAGATCTTGGTAGGTAGCAGCTCATTGGAATCATGTCATGAATACCTCCATTTGTGAAGAGAAAATTTTGTATTTAGCGGGAAAATTTATTTATTCTTCATTCTTTCAGGTTTCTCCTCTGGTTGTGAGGTAGGGCCTTCAATATTTTATTCATTTCTCTATTGTTTGATATGTTTCTTTTTTTCTTTTTCTTCATGGGATGAGAGTTAGTGCTCCCCCACTTTCGTGTGGCTTTAAAATGCCTGGTTGACTCACTACGAGTAACTGAGGTTTTCATTATTGGTTATTTTACTGTTATGCTGCTCAAATTTCTGTGTGTACTCATAAATGAGTTTTTATTGCATTTATGTGTTTTTGGGTGCCTAGGGGAAGTTGGATTTTTGGTTTGTATATTTCTAAGAAGTTTGGTTTTTGGAAAAATTTTGGGTGCTCTCATTTTGCGTGCCACCCAGTTTTACAGTTTGGTTTGTTTGTTTTAATTTGAACATTGGAGTGTGTTTTCCTCTAGGTTTCCAACCATTCTATGATTTTATTTTGTCTATGTTTGGATTTTTGGATGAATCTGTACTCCTAGCCAAGTGTCCATTCGAGTGTATCGTGAACACTTATGATTGTCTTTCCTTTTTGTGGAATTGTTCTCCATGCTTAGTTTTGATCTCATTGGAATGCATGATGATGGTGTTTGAGACCACACTGCGAGCTCTTTGTGTATTCCATGGAGGGAATACATTGGGACCCATGCCCTTGGTTAAGGCTGATGGATCCATGTGCTATTTCTTTGACCTCCCTCTTTTATTGAGTTTTTGGAGTCCTTTTTGCATAATTGTGTTTGACTGGTAGGTGTGGAGTAGTGGGATGGAGTGGCTCAGTAAGGTGGGTTGGGACACAAAGTAGTCCTAGGGTATCCCTTGGTTGAGTTATCCTAATAAGTGATAACCTCAAAATGAATGGGGAAAAATATAATAATAATAAGATTCATCTTTTATCGATCGGTCATTTATTTGAAAGATATGAGTTGGGATAGTAGTGAACCATTTTCAGATGTTGATCTGGCATAGCCTCGATCATTTTTTTGAGAGATGTGTGCCACCACAGTAGAGCTTCCTTGACGAGACAAGGATTTATCGAAGCCACACAAGCCTATACGAGCCATGTGATGATGCTCCATTATTGTGTCTCGACATTGTACCCTGTCTATCTTGAGTAGTGACATTGACCTACTTGTATTGTGTTCTTGCATTGGACCTCTATACTGTCCACTGATTTTATGCATCTTCTTGGCATGAGTGTATCCCTCTTTGGTGTGGGTGCTTATTTTGGTTTGTGGTCAAGTTACTGTTTTCGTGAGCATGGTGGGGTGGGCCTATGGGTTCCATGTGGTAGGGTGGCATTGCATAATACCACTGCTGGGGATCGGTGTACAAATGATAAATAAATTTTATTAATGGAGTTCTTGAGCATGATGTGCTCTTTTATATTCCTTCTTATCATTTTCATGTTTTATGCTTATACTTGATCTAGATTCTTAGTTTGTTTTGATTTTAGCTTATGTATTGATTTCAAGTGTGTATGGCCTCATATCATGCCTTCCGATACTCCCTAGTGTGGAGTTGTACTCATTTTATTCATGTGTTGGAGCCGACATACTTGTATTTTTCCATTTTAGACTTGCACAGGAAAGCTACACATTTGTGCATTTTAGTTGCGCATGTGTTTCTCTTGTTCCTATACATATGGCCTTTTCTATAGTGCATATGTTCTAAATAGGTGCACATATGTTCATTCCTATACATATTTTTAAACTGGCAGTATCTAAACCTGCTTCTCTACAAATGTTCTGAGGCTGATCTGACATAGTTGTATCAGAGGATTGTTCCCTTTGGTTTGAGCTTAATTTGATTCCATGATTAATTTCCCCATGCTTACGGGACCTTTTTCATGTATTCACTTCCCATTTTCCATTTCAAAATCATGGGTGGTTGCAAGAAGCTAAGTCCCAGTTTTGGGCAAAAAGTTGAAGTGTTTACCCTATTTTTCAAAAATAAAATCAATTGATGTCAAAATTTGAGGCACTTAGAGAATGTATCTCATAAAAATTCAGTAATAAAAAATATATTGCTTGAAGTCTAATTTTCAAATATGTAATTTATTTCAATACCCACATGGTAGAAATTGTTTTTTAGTAGGCATGTTTAAAAACCACTTTTTCAAAATGTTTGTTTCAGGACCATACCACACACATGTACGACCACCATATTTTGAACTAAATAAAGGAATTTTTTTGAATCCTTCTATGGAATAATACCTAAGACACCAAATATTGATGAGCATTTTTTTTATTAAATATATTTTTTAATTAATTTTTAATTGACTTTAAAGTATATTTTCAAAACCTCTCGTGTACGACCACCATAAATTGATGAAAATTTAATATTTTCAAAATTCTTTTTTATATTCAAAAAAATTCTATGTAGATTGATTTCATAAAATTTATTTTGCAAAAAATGTAAAAATAAAAAAGTTAATAGAATTTTAGTGAACCTCACTATTTTAAGTTTAGGTTCCACTTTTGATTAATAAATAATGCAAAAATGGTAAAATTAATCGTATAACTACACAATTTATATTTTTGAAATCTATACAGTAAGAAGTTTATTGTGTTTTTGTTTTGTCAAAAAATTCAATCAAGAAAGCCTTCAAAAAACTATGGCAAGGCATAAATCTAGAATTCCAGTGCCTTAGTCATTATTTTGTAGACTCAAAGCACGTGCTTAGTCCCACCAAGCCTATCCCAACCCAAATCCAATGCAAAGGGTGGCTTGTAAATTGAACTTTAAAAAAATGCATACACATTCAAAAGTGCATACTTGTTTCTTAAATATAATAAATCGGTGTGTAAAAATGAGTTTTTAGGCATAATGTTTTTAAAAGAAAATCTTAAAAATGGGTATTCGTTTTGAAAAAATGGGCACCCATTTTTTGAATTTTTGGATTGGGCGTCCGAGCCTAAAATAGGTGCCTATTTTTTGAAAAAAAAGGTGCTTGTTTCTAGCGGCATTTTTCAAGTCCACATGACTTCTGCCGAATTGGGACCCAACTTCTTGTAATTGCCTTATGTTGTTACTCTCACTTTTCAATTTGGGTTTTTAAAATAAACTTACCATTATTTTGCGTTGAGGATGAGTTGTCTCCTTAGTCAGGGACCATGGACGTTGGTTCACTCTCATTTCATGAGGTTCGTGGATTTGGTCCAGACTACCACGAGGTGGCATGAATGTGTTCGTCTCTTCTTTCTTGTGTTTGGGTGTCTTGGAAACCTTGGAAGGTTGTTGAGACTTCCGCTTGTGAACGTTTATGCAATGGTTGTGCTTCTCTTTAAATTTGGTTATTGTATTATGGTTATTAAATACACTTGTATGGTTGATAAATGTTAAGTTCTTATTTGACCTTATGTTCCTAGGGTTCCTTAGTGGGGAATTACATTTTTCTCCCACTTGACATTTATGTCCACCTCTTTCAAGGTTGCTCACACATGTGTGAGAAACCACCACCTTTGCATGACTAACTACTTTGCCTACTTGGTTTCCATTTAGCATCCACATGATTGCCACATCATTGATCCCATGAAATCTCAACCCTCCATTCAATTTTGAATCTCCACCATCCATTCTTTCCAAAACTCTATAAATTGAAGCCTCTTCATAGCATTTTCATCCATTTTTCACGTGTATTGTTATCATGCTAAAATCATTCTAGAGCTCTTAGTTGCAAACTTGATCATTTTTAGTTTCATAACATAGCATTTTTTACTTGAATTTTAGCTTAGAAATCACAGATATCATATCTTGGCTCTCTAGCCTCCTGCATTTTTAGCATTGCATTCTCCATCCTAGTTTTCATCTTAGCCCCTCATTTCATCCACTTAGCATTTTAATCATCAATTGGGGAAAAAAATTGTTGTGTTTCAGAGCATACCCACATCCAAAGATCTAAGAGAAAACCAAATGGAATATGGTGCTTCCATTTATAGCTCAATCAGTAATGTGAGTGAATTTTAGATAGCAAATGCATGATTTAATCTTTCTTATGAGGTTTGTATTGTGTTAATAGGTCAAATTTACCCATACACATTCTGAAACACCTGGTGGGACATACGTCCCTAAGTTACTAATCATATTTTGAGTGATTTTATGAAGTTGTAGGTAAATTTTCCAAATTGGCGCCTATGTAACACGTCGTGGAATTTCTGTGAATCAGCGCATGTGCCCTGAACTGGCACCTCTGCCAACATTTTCTAACTTCTAGTTTTTCAAGGTTTAACATGTTTTACATTTGGTTGGCTATTGTGGTTTCGTAGGAGTAACTTTTGAAACATCATTTTCACTGATTTTGACTCATCTAACTCTCAATTTTTTATTAGATAGTCATTTTTATAAGGGTATTGTAATAAGGTTTAATAGAATCCTACAATTACACTAAAATATCAACCATGAAGAGATTGTTAAATCAATTAGTATTCCCAATACTTAAGAAAGGATGTAAGAAAAATAATATGCATAAACAATAATTAATATAAAATTATTCTAAGAACATGAACTATGCAAACCATAAAATCCTTCCTTGGTGTTCTCCTTCTTTATGCAATGTGGGCTCTTAGAAATGCGTGCTCAATTGTATGCCAACATAATAATTCAAAGGAATTGTGGTTATGAAAATCAAAGGTTTGGCTCTCTATTTATAATATTTTAGGGGTTTCAACCAAGAATCCATGATTGAAGGGTTGACTGACTGTGATTGGGGAGTTGAACTCGGAGTGAGTAGGAGTTCAACTTTGCTTGACTGTCATGATTGGGGGATTGATTGACCTGTCATCAAATAGATTGGAGAGATGAATTGAATAGACTAGTGAGTTAACAAATGGTATAGATGAGTTAACTGATTGCATGGATTAGAAGAGTGAATTGAGTGGAGACTTAACTGATTGTTGGGGGAGGAATTAACAATGTGGATTGAATAGTTAGGAGAGAAAATTGTGGAGGAAGGAATTGTGATTGAGAAGCTAACTCAAAGTGAGTGTGAGTTAGGAATTTAGGAGGATAATTATGTTTTAAATAAATAATAAATTATTTATTTGCACATGTGAGGATATTTTATAAATAAATAATTTCTTATTTATTTATGAGAGGAATTATTAGTTTAATTAAATAAATATAATTTGTTTAATCATGAGAGAGGAATTATTAGTTTAATTTAATAATTATAATTTATTTAATCATGAGAGGGGGATAATTAGTTTAATTAAATAAATATCATTTATTTAATCATGAGATAGAATTTGATTTAATTATTACATAAATGTAATAATTAGTGAAGGGGGAACATTAATTAAATTTGATTATTTAATTAATTATAAGGAGACAGAAAATAATTAAATAATGTTTAATTAGTTAATTATTTTGTAGTTGAATAGGTGATGAAAAATTGATTAGACGTTGAATATTTAAAGTAATTAATTAAAACTACTTAATTATGAAATTAAAGGGAAATGATGATTTTGATATTAGAATATGGTAGAAAGATAATTTATTAAATAATAAAGATTATTAAATTATAAATTAAAGAGGAATATTAGTAATGTCATTGCATTAGAACAATAAGCTATTTTTAGGTGTCTACATTTTGCCCCTCTTTGATACAGTGCTTTTTAGGCATTATTTCAAAGAATAATTTGATAAAAATAATGCCCTAGTATGCCCCAGTGAGAACAATGTGATGATGAGGTAAATAATGCCCCCTCAAGAGATTGCACAAGAAAATTATGAATGATCTCTCAATAGAAGATTTAGATGAAATGATGCAAGACAAGAATAATTAGTAAGAAGTGAAGAGTATTCGTAGGTTATGATGATTGTTCGATCGACATTAGTCATAGAGATTGTTGATAAGAATCATATCTTCTTTCATGAAGGACCCATCCTGTATAAGACTAGCGACAACATCTAGTTTTAGGGAAGACATATCTTGTATAAGAAATGTGACAACGTCTGGTTTTAGGAAAGATACATCATGTATAAGACAAATGGTGATGTATGGTTTCAGGAAATATATATCCTAAATAAGACAAATAATGATGGAATGATTGACTAATTGATTTGACTGATTTGAAAATTGATTTGACAGATATATTGATTAACTAACTGATAGAATGTTTTTTTTAAAGAAAAAGTGGGCAAGCCACTGAATATATTTATTAATATAATATAAGCTGGTTCAAGAGCTCATCCGGGAAAGAACCAGCAAGAAAACCCAGAATCCTTGCTCAAATACAATATAGCAAAGAGATGTTGTGACAATACAATATACTCAAGTAGTTCCATTCGAATACAAAATCACCATCTAACAACATCGATAAAAATTTCATACACCTTTCAAATTTTTTAGGCTCGTCGGTTCAGCTGATCGGTTATGCTTGTCGGTTTTGATACAAATTCTCTTTTTGCTAGTTGTGCTTATAGGTTCAGCTGGTCGGTAATTCTTGTCAGTTTCTCCTGGTCGGTGATGGTTGTTGGTTTCTCCTGGTCAATTGTAATGGTTGGTGATATTTGTCAGTTGACCCTATTATCGGCTCTGCTGGTCAGTTTCGGTACAAAATTTGATTCAACTATACTTAGAAAATATATATTTTAACTAAATACCTGAGCTACAATATTTTCCACATGGGCACAAAAGTTTAGGACATAGTTGATTAATACAAAACAAAAACTTTTGCCCAAATGTATGCTTTCGGCATATAAGCTGTCACCCATTATTGAATATTCATTCCTCCATCACAGCGGAGACATTTTGTTGAGAGCTGATTTAAGTGTGTGAAGGCCCCCCTTCTATCCATTCATAAGATCTACTCAAAGATTTGGGCATTTCCCACCCAGAGCCATAGGGCATCTCTTCCTTCTTAGCAGAGCCTGAAGTAGTTAAGGGATACAATCCCCAACCACTCCCGTGTTCCTGGATAGCTATCTCCTCCCAGTCAGTGTCACCAACTACTGTATGTAGGGTTTGCTATGTTGTTATATCTGTAATTCCATGTTGGTGGCCGAAGCTACCATATCGGTGAAAATGGGCATCTTTATCCATTTCAACTGATGGTTCCCCTTCCTCCCAAATGTTCCATTCATTGCCATGACTTGATGGCTTCCATTTTGAAGGTTCACTGGAGAGAGTACATGGTGGAGATGCAGGGTTTGACAACCCTAGGAGTTCTAGTAGAGCACCAGTAGTCTTTCTCACCCTACTTTCCAACTGCACTCCAAGCACCCTCGCAGTAACCGTGAGGACATTGTTCAGATATTTAGCATTCTGACTGTCAAGCGTACATTTTACCCCATTGTATGTTGCTAGAAAATCATGAAATTGCAATAATTGATGATGTGAAAATAATCCCCCCCACAAGAGCTTGGCCACTCCATAGGTCATGGTGTTGCATGTAAATTTTTAGATTATTACCAATCCAAAATTACTTTTGAACGAATTTAAACGCCAGAATTTCAATTAAGTGCACAGACTGTATCAAATGCATTGCATTGGAGAGAAATATTGATACTAACTGAGAAGGGTAAAGGAACTGCTTTGAAGTGGGAATCAGGTGTTCATCCCCAATTACCTATTTTATCACCCATTTTATGAAGGCCGGTTGTGAAATGAACATACTCTCAAGGACAGGGTCAATAGTTGCAGGCAAAACCTCTTCGTCAACCATCGGTGCTAACCAGATCCTAAAGTTCTTCGGCAGCACCTCCCTGTGAAACTTGGAGCATGAATCAAAATGCATGTATACTTCAGATAGAGCCATCATTTCATAGTTGTGTTATGCCACAGTGTAATGGGTTTTCTATAAATAGACAAATCTCAACTTTTAATGAATTCCAAACTTATTCAATTCAATCAATTCTGTACTCTGTGTCATTCAATGCAGTATCTCCCAATTGATCTGGCTTGTGCATGTGAATTAATTTGATCCATGTGTTTGACATGTGATTTATGATCTTCGATAATCCTTGTTAAATGCATCCCTTTACGTAGACCTCCATGCGTCCCTATGGTATAATGGTGGATGCATTTACAATTATTCAGTTGCCTTGAAATTGTGTTGATGTATGGAGCCATAAGATTCTGAAATGGCAATTAATTTTAGCTATTGTTAAGTGGTTTGTCTTTGTTATCAGTATTTGAAGGTCATCATTCACTGCAATGAGCTTGATTGAGTTGATTTCTCATGTCATGAGCCCGTCACACCCAACATTCACCAACATGTTTGGGACTTTGTTACCTTCGCAGAGTGTGTGGGAAAAGTACACTTCTTGCAATGTGTCTAACAAATGCCAAATTTGTTTAAGTATGTAGGTGAGTTTCTAGGAAGAAGATTGTCTTTTAATACAAGCATTAATTATGACCGAGGAGTCACCTTTGACATGCAACCGATCAAATCCTCCCTGCTTAGAAAGAATTAAACCTGACAGAAGGGCGTGTGCTTTAGCAAGGTTGTTTGTGCCTGTAGGTAAGGGTGAAGCAGTCAGTGCTAGAACAACCCCTTGTGAATTTTGAATGCAAGCCCCCAAACCCGAGTTTCCTAGATTTCCTTGAGACACCCCATCAAAGTTTAATTTGAGGATCCCATTTGGGGGAGGTATCCATTTAACCTCTGATCTATCAATTTTTATTGTGTTCTAATTTGCAATTACACATCCAAATGGAATGAAGAGGCATTTCCAAGTACGTAGAATGATGGTATCCCATTGAGTAATAGTTGGATTAAATTTGCACTTGCTAAGTGAAGTGTTGACCACCTCTGAAATAGCTTTGTCAATGCCATCAAGAACTGCTTCAATTGGAGAGGAGACCTTCCTGGAGATATGTTTATTTCCTTCCTACCAAATGGCCCATACTACTGAGGCATGTGTGCATTTCCAAATGCTGCAAAATAGTGATTTTGAATATAGGTCTGGCCAAGATTGGAAGAGGTCCCAAATGTTGTTTGGAAGGGGAGTGCAAAAATTCAGTTTGTTTAGCACATACATCCAACAGCTTTGTGCAAATGGACATGTCATAAATAAATGATCCACTATTTCATTGGGTCCATCACACAACAAGCACTTAAATGGGGGAGCTATTCTAAATTTATGTAGCCTCTCACTTGTCAGAACTCTATGCTTAATTGCAAGCCAGGCAAAACAGCCCGCTTTTGGTAAAACACTGTGGTTCCAGCAAAAGGAGTATGCTCGTGAGGGAGTCTTATCTATTCGTATTTGTTGTAGGAGTTTATATCCCTCTTTAATTGAATAGTTACCATCTAATGCTGGAGCCCAGATTAGTTTGTCCTCAAGTGTAGAAAGATAGACATTTCTATTGGATAGAATATTTGTAAGTGTTTCTTTATCCCTGTCACTAAGTGCTAAATCCTCTGGATCCTTCCAAATGACTTTTCCTGAAAATCTGCTCACTGCTGAAATATAGTGAATTAAGTGAATACCCCAATTTTTTTCTGTAGCCTCTTTGACATATGCAATATTTGGAGAAGTGCACAAAGGAGGTTTTCCACTCCACGAGTCTCTCCAGAATTTTACACTACACCCATTATTAACTTCCCAAGTGACATACTTCACAACAATGTTTCTTGAGGTAGACATGAAGTCCCAAATGGATGATCCTTTAGGAGTGTCCTGAATTGATATAATTCGCGATGGTTCATTATTATCTAGATATTTCTATTGCATAATCTGACACCATTTGTTGTGAGGTTTTGAGTACATTTGCCAAATTAGTTTTCCACCAAAGGCCTCATTTCTTTTTTCCAAGTCATGCACCCCTACACCTCCTAATGTTGGTATATGTGACATATCTTGTAAAGATATAAGAGGAATTTTCTTTTCTTGTTTCATATTTGCAGTACATAAAAATTGTCTAATTAGGGTTTGTATCTTGTGAAGAATGGACGAAGGAGCTTTGAGGACTGCTAAGTAATAATTTAGAATTGCTGATAAAACTAACTTGATAAGGAGGATTTTTCCTAACAGCGATAACCATCTGGCTTTCCATGCCAAAATTATGCCCTTTATGCATTCCAGGACTGAAGACCAATAGCTTGTTTTGTTTGAGCCCATGAATAAGGGGATGCCAAGGTACATGGATGGTAAAAATTCCTCTATGAATCCAAGAATCTGAACAATTCTGTCTGAGATTACTTTGTTGGTGTTAAACAAGTAGATCTTGGATTTTTGAGCATTAATAGTTTGTCCTGACACTTCAGAGTATAATTGGAGAGTATGTTTTATTTGTCTAGCCTCATGTACATTTGAGGTTCCAAACAGAAGAGTGTCATCAGCAAACAATGAATGTGTGATGGAGATAGTAGTGCTACCGATATGTGCCCCATACCAAGACCCAGCCAAATTTTTTTTCTTAATAATTCTACTGAAGGCCTCTTCCATGATGATAAATAGAACTAGAGAAATGGGGTCTCCTTGCCTTACTCCTTGTGTAGAGGAGAAAAATCCTGAAGGTTTACCATTAATGATTATAGAGAACCATGCCCCCAAAATGCATGCACTAATACATTTACACCAACCCTTGGAGAAGCCCATTTTCTATAAAAATTTGAATAAGAAGGCCCAACAAACTCTTTCATAGGATTTCATCATATCCAGTTTGATAATAAAATTGGAGGAGTGATTCATGTTAATTGAATGAAGAACCTCTGAGCCACCAAGGATCCCTCCATAGTTTCTCGTCAAGGCACAAATCCACCTTGTTCAGATGAGATGATAGTTGAGATAAGATGCTACAGTCTTAACTAAATAGCCTTCATAATGATCTTATAGGTAATGTTGCAGAGAGATATTGGTCGAAAATCTGAAAATGTCTTTGGATCTTTGATTTTTGGAATGATAGCAATATTGGTAGTATTAAAATACTTGAGCATACACTTGTGTTTCCTAGATTCTTCAATGGCTGCTAGTAAGTCCCAGCAAATGACTTCCCAACAACACTGGAAGAAAAGAGCTGTGAACCCATCAGGTCCTAGTGCTTTATCTAGAGGAAAGGAGAAAACAACTTTATGGAGCTGTTGGATAGTAAAGGGGGCCATAAGCATGTCATTCTCAAGTAGGGACACCATTAAGGGGATATCATCGAGAATCTCATTCAATTGCTCATCCGAAGGGGAAGGGGCTGTAGCTGGGGCTAACAGGTTCTTGAAAAAATTAACCCCTTCATCTCGGATATCTTGTGCATTTGAGATAATATTTCTTGAAGTCACTCCCTTTATTTCAAATATTGTCTTTGTTGCACTTCTTTGTGTGGCTGAGGCATGGAAATTTTTTGTATTTTTATCCCCTTCATGTAGCCATAGTTCCCTTGGTTTTTGCCTCTAGTATTCTTCTTCTCTGTTATATAGCTCATTCCAATCTTGTTGACGATCTTTTTGTTTATGATAGGAGTCATTATTCAAACTATTTTGTATGATATGGCTATAAATGTCAGACAGTTGTTGTTTAATTTCCTATTTTTGATGGAATATATTCTTGAAGACCTGCTCATTCCACTTTTTAATATTTTTCTTGATGTGTTTCAAATTCATTGCAAACTGATGCATTTTAGATCCATTAACAAATGGGGAACTTACCCACCATTGGTTCAAGAGAGGGAGAAAGTGCGGGTGTCAGATCCACATTCTTTCAAACTTGAAAGATGATTGATGCCTCTTATCATTATTGCCTGAATTGTTGATGACAAGTGAAATGGGAAAGTGATTAGAGCCAGGTAGTGCCAAGATTTTTGAATGAAATTGAACATTCTAAAGTTTCCACTCTTGTGATAGTAAGAACCTGTCCAGCCTAACAGCAATCTGTGCAAACCCTGCTCTCTTGTTTGTCCATGTGAAAGAACCTTGGGTGGGATGAATATCCATGAGATTGTTATTGTCAACAAAGTGAGAGAAGTCCTTAATAGTTTTGATAGGTTGAATAATGCCTCCTATTTTTTCTGATTGATCAAGAATTGCATTAAAATCTCCCCCAAGGTTGACATTCTGCGTGTCTTAGCTCTAAATCAGCCTAGTGAGGACATTCCAAAGTCTCAATTTATCCTATGTTGAAGAAGGACCGTAGATATTAATTAAGATAAAATTTGTATCAAACTCTATCATCTTGAGGAGCTGCCAATTATGATCCTGCTGAATAAGTTGACCTTGAATCTTTTGAGGGTTCCATAGCACTTCCAGTCCTCCTGAAGCTCCCAAACCTTGGGAGTGAAAGGAAACCCAAGAAGGCCATATAGCTATTGTGTTTTCATAATTGTCTTGAGGAATTTTTGTTTCCTGTAACATGATGATGTCCACTTTCATAGAATCAATGGTCATTTTGATTCTACATCTTTTGTCAGAGGCATTGAGAGCTCTAACATTCCATGAGTTGATCTTCATTTCTGACAAGGAGAACCTCATGTTCTCCTTGTCACACGTTTGGTAACAACAAAGTTGTCATCTAGGGTAGACTAGATACTTGCAAAAACTTCTAGTTTGGTCTTCATGCCTTTAGATTGACCTCTTGTATTAGGGGTTTTTGGTGTTTGAGGGCATTTTGAAGGCAATTGTTCAATTGACAAATACTTCTTGTGGTTAAATAATGTCACTTGATCAGTGACCTCTGTACTATGAGTACCCTTGCTCTGGCTGGGGGTGTCCAACTCAACTTGTGAAAGCAACTTATCCTTACCCAAACCATCTGTAATAACCTGAGCCTACTGAATAATGCAATTTTCAACCCCTGGATCAATTTTAGAAGATCCTTCCAAAAACAAAAAGTTTGGGTTATTGTGATCTTCAGCTACAATCACTGAGTGTTCTAGCAAATCTGAAGTATTGATCTACTCCCGAGACTGAGGTGCATCCATTAAATCATCTGCAATATCCTTCTTATCAGGTACTATAACTTGTAGATTGTTTGGGTCATGGAACACTTGGAGCCCCAATTGCAGGGATGACAATTTATTAATTGCATCATGTTCCTCTAAAGTTACTCCGGTTGCCCCTGTTTTGTCAAATTTCAGATTGGACACTAATTCTTCAATGATTTGGTCCATGTGTTGTCTAATCTTATAATTTTTTTGTAGGCTTTCAGTATTTAAGCTTTGAGGTTTTCGTTCAAAGTGAGGGGAATTCATACTCAAATGGGCCAGCATACTATCTTTCTCCAGACCCTCAATGTAGAGAGTAGACCGAGAATCTCTCCATTGCGAGCAAAGTGATAAATACGAAAATACATGTTGAAGTAGAGCACAGAACCTTGCTGCTGAAATCTGTGCCTGGAACAAGGGAGTATTTTTGGTGCATCCTTGATTTTGCATTGTTGGCTTGGGTTGAAGATGGCATGGATGTATTTCTTGCAAATTGTTATGGGTACATTCCAAGGGATCAGAAGTATGATCCGATCATACTCTAATTTCTGATGGATAACCCTTCTAACAATCCAAGGTGAAGTGTCCAAGTTTACTTTGATATTTGTGAACAAGCTCTGGTTGTTGGATGATGATCTATTGTACCCAATCTCCCCATTTAGATTTGATAGCAATTTGATTAATAAGAGCTTTATGGCTATCAATTAAAGTACAGACTCAAGCTTCTCGATTAGGGGCTTCAAATGGAATGAGGTCATGCCTGATGAAGATACCCACAGTGTTTGCAATGAGTTCAATAGTCTTGAGATCTCTGTATTCAAGTGGAAGCAAAGGGAAAGATGTCCAGTGGGGGAAGAAGCGGGCAAGTGAAGGATCGGGCTTAAAATTGGGGATAGAATGTTATAATTGATTGATAAAAAGTTAGGAGAGGAGAGAAATGAGATGAATCCTTGATTGAAAACCTTAGATTATAATTAACTGAGAGCTTCTTATTTTAATAACCATATTTGAATACAAATGGAATTGAGCAATATCTTTCATCACTGAGTCACTTTTTTTATGGCAAAATTGTATACCATCATAACTAGATATTGAAGATCTAGGCACGACTATCCTTTTTCACTCTAACAAGAACTTTGAATAGACAAGGAATATGGGCCAATAAATCTAGGTTGGGCATTAAGAGTTGAGGTATGTGTGTATCACAACCAATTTATCTATTTCAAACGCTACAATTAGATACTACATGTGGTTGTGAAGGCTCTTACCACAGACACCCAAAATGCTCTTTTAAGATTTCTTAGTCAACATCCCACAGACAACATAAAAGAAAATATAAGTCATGGACCATCTTGGCACCTCTAATTTCTTAGGTGGAATCATGGAGATGCATAGGAACATGACTTGTAAAAATCAGGACATAATAAGACCAACTGGACTCAGCAAGTAAACAGTCATACTAATATATGTGTCTGTATTTTTGTAGTTATTTTAGACATTGAATTTTGACATTTTGTTGATGTTATCAGATGAAGTATAGGGTACCCCATATAAGACTAATCTATCTAGCTTTGAGTGTTCCCTTCATTGTATAAAAGAACATGATTGTCTTCACAAAAGACTGTGCTATGGGACTTTGTTGATAGATAAGACTGTGTGATCAATCTAACCGAGGACCTGTTGATGAGTTTGACTATTTTGACTTGGTTTTATTGAAGCTCAGATATGATAAATGAAATTGGTCAATGCTTGTTCAAAATAAAAAATAACTGAATTGATATCCAAAAGAGATTTATTGCAATTTTTCTCAATTTTCCAATTTTTTTGGTTGTCCAAAGATAACTTTTTAAAGTATTTTTTATAAATTTTTCTTGTCCATCATAGGGTTTGTATGTTTGGAGTCAAGGTATGTGTGGCATATCACATAAGTGAAGGCCCTTATCAGAGACACCCCATACATGGTCGCCCTAGATGAATATTTTTAAGTTTTTTTTAAGGTTTTTGAACTTTTTAAAAGATTTTCCAATTTTTAGAGATTTTTTTCAGGACATTTTTCAATTTTTAGGTATTTTTTAGGATTTATTCTCAAACATGATTGTACTTATTTTCCCCAATGTCTATCAAGCCATGGAACATTATGAATGGATGAATGAGCTAATGTGATGGAAATGGATAAGTGAATGATTGAGGTAGCTTATTATGGAATTAGAACTGATTTGGATGCAAGGGCTATCTCACAATGGGATAAAATGTTTACCCAAGATAAGGGACTAGATATGTGGCTATGCAGGAAATAAAATAACACATTGAATGATATTGGATCAATGAGGATGGAAATGTCAAGAGGTTTCTGAAAATATGTTCTTCATTTTTATGTCCTTGATTTTGGTCAAGACATAGAGTGCAATATGAGATAATGCAATGAATGATGAAAGTAAGGGATGAATAAGAAAAATGATATGTATTGTAGGGTGTGGATAAAGTGAATCAAAAATTATGCATGGATATTTTTAAAGATCAAAGATGAAAAAAATATATGGATGGATGTGGGCTCATGAAGGATGTGATAGGTAGGATATCTTGAATGAAACTTGGCCCCAAGCATAGAGTTCAAGAGGGTAATAGACTACGCATGATATCTATTTTCCATGTTTTCATCATGGTAATTTCCCAAATTGCCACAAGAAGTGGTTCTCACCAAAGGACGAATTATTTCTCTATGTTTCCTTTTTTTCTTTCTTTTTTGGAAGACACTAGACATAGGAAATGATATGAAGAAAGGACTCAAGCATCTTGCTCTTTAGATAGTACTCCTCAAGGAAATTCTATAATGGACCATGTCTATTGAAATTATACTCAAATGTGTTGATAGGGTGATGGAAAATGAGTGATAAAAATGGACTAGTGTATGAGTTTTATGCATAGGATTGGGTAAGGCGGATGGAAGAATGGAAAGTAGGTGTTGGATTATGCATGGGGTGTTGGAATATTTTTGTATTGGTGTATATAAATTTTGGAAAGATCAACATTGGCACACACCTTGAGGGGTGGTGGAGTGATAGAACGAAAATATGGATTTTGGGATTTAGATGGAGGAATGAATATTGACTTTGGGGCACAAGGACCCAAAATGGATGAAAGAGGTGATGGAGTATGTAAGGTAGTGGATTTTGGGACATAGAGACCCAAAATAGATTTGGAAGATGGAAGCCATTTATGTGGTGGATTGATGGGAACCTTTGGGATAGCAATTTTGGATGCCAATTCTGATTTTTCTTTGGGATATTGTGCTTCGAGGAGCTGCTTGGAAATCCACACGGTTTTTAATTTTTCATTCTTTTGTGGGTCCTTGGAATGCATTGCTTGCACATGGGATTTAGGAACCCATATAGATTTTTATTTTTATTTTTTCTTAGCTATCCTTTGTGGAATTTTGGATATATATATATTTTTTGGCTCATATTTTTCTTTTTTTTACATGTCCATTAAACAAGACATGTTGATACTTGATTGCATGTGGATTTCTTGAACTATGGGCTTTATGATTGGAATCCAAATTTATTAGAAGGGAAGTGATATTCATGGGTAGATAGGAATTGTATGGAGGTCTTTTGGATGGGTAGATGGTTCTCAAAGATGTGTGCCTTAGCTGACTTGCATGTTGGAAAGGATAAGTGGATTGTGAAATAGTGGATAGAGGAATATATGAACCTAAGATGGGTGGAAGGTAAAAAGACTTTGACTTTTGGATGTAAGGACCCAAAGTAGATTTGGATGATGGGGAAGGTGTATACTTGGGTTTATATGGGGTAATGTTGGATGTAGAGTGGATATCAACATCTTGATGGTGAGTTATGAGGCCTACCCCAGCCCGTCATATCTTAGCACTAGTTTTCACTTATATGTTCTTTAGTGGACACTGATTTTGAGACACTTAGACTATTTGACCACATGTTATTTTTTCAAGATATGTAAGATCCCATACTATACTATTTATAATTATGGTTATGATGTATACCTACTTAGGTGATGCCTTATAAATTAGTTAATGCAGATTATCTATATGGTTAAATTTTAATGATGCAATATGATGGATATGTATGTTAGTTAATTTAGGATGCAGATTGACTAAGAGTTATGTTTATGCATATGGATTAGATGCAGATATTATTTAAAGTTCAATGAATCATTGATGCAAATATGAGTAAATATGTGTTCAATTTACATTATGTAGCTTGCTATGTTTATGTGCTGATTCATTGGACCTACTGATGTGTGGAATGAGTGTGCAGGAAAATTGACCATGGCACTAAACAGGGATTCAGGAATGGACTTATGTAATCACCATGATACTAAGGTCATGTCTATAAAAAGAGGCATGGACCTCGTTGTATTGTGTTCTTATTCATAAAAAGTGTGATGCATGATTATATTTAATTTAAATCAGTAAATGTGTAAACAAGTCATGCTATTGTAATATTGTTGTGTCACTTGACACATGTGCACTCTATGTGTTGTCATGGCCAGTAGATGTGACTAAGCATAGGCCTAACTCTAACCCAGGGGTTACCTAGTGTAGTACCCAAGCTTACCATGAGTTAGGAAGCTTCTAGATGGGTAATCTTGAGTTGAAATTCGTGAGTTAACTTTGGGTAGAGTTTAGGAGGGTCTTTTGGGATCCTAGAGAGTAACTAGGGTCAAAAATAACTACCCCATTTGGTACCTTATGGTTTAGGGGTCCTTTTCGGCCCATTAAGAGCCTTAAAACACATTTATGAGTCCCCTAAAGTCTCCATTTTGGGAAGTGGCGAATTTGGAGAGTTGGAAAAATTTGGTTAAGCCATCCCTTCTTTCCTGGCAAGCATTTAACTCCATTTATGAAGAAGGAAGGCAAGTTGGGAGAGTAGATGGGTTAGGGTATCTTTTCCATTAATGACTCTTTGATATTTAGGGAGAAGGCCTATATAGGGAAGAGTTTAGAGGGAGCTTGGGTGTTCACCCACTCTCTACCTTTAGAGACAGATTAAGTTGTAGAAGCAAGTCAAGAGAGGAGGAAGAAGTATTGGAAGGAGAAGCTCTTCACAAACCACTTTTTTATTGCCATAGCTTAGATTAAGGTTAGTTTTCGGTTGGCATAGTTTAGAGTGTTTTTCTTGCATAGCTTGAGGAATCCATTTATGGAGTTTATGTTATTTGTTTTCAACTTCATGGGTTTCCATGAAGTTTCTTTGAAGAGTCTTGTATTCCTTTTGTGTTTATTTTATATATGGGTTTCTTCAAGGCACCCTCACCCTTGGCAGGGCCGAGTAACCTTGAAGGGGTGAAAGTTAGTGATTTACCCAAGTAGTGTAGAGTCTCCCATGTGTGGAGAGATGTACATGGGTATATGGGTGACCATGATGCTAATAATTCCCAAAGGAATTTGGGGTTCATAAGGAAAAAAATGGAAGGCTTGAAGCCATGACCTTGATTTTGAGAGAGAACGATGAAATTATTTCATTAGTCATGGTATGGCATGGAGAAGGAAGATATAATTTCTTAGTGAGCCCATGTGTTGCCATGGAAAAGGAAAATGGATGTAATGCATGAATGTTGAGCCCATGTGTGGCATATTCCTCTTGTATGTATTTTTATTGGTGGCTTTCTCCTCTTGTGATAGTCCTATTTCACCTATATGTTTCAGGCCTATTGGAGACCTATGAATATCCTTCAGTTCTGGGTATGTTTCCTTATGTGCTTATTATTGTTAATTTGTGGTCATGTTTGTACATAACCCGTACTATCTTTGGATCCCTAGCTTGGGGGTGGCTTTGCAAAGGCCTAGGTTGGGAGTTGAGCCTCCATAGTCAACCTTGATCTTCTTGCAGGTTTTATCGAAACTCTTGGTAATTTGGTCAAACTGTTGAAGGATCCACCACTTGGTGCTTTTGTGTTTAGAGTTGGTTCAATCCCAAATTGTTGAAGTGGTTTCTTTGAGATTTGAAGGAATTTGTAAAGTTATATATGTCCATTGTAGTAAATTTCTGTGCAAAGGGGAGCTCTCCTGTTAGGCAAACAAATGTATTTAAGTTAATTTCCTAGTGAATAACATTAGAAAATTTCTTCCTATATTTTGAGTTATGTAGATGAAAATCAGAATTTCTCCTATCCTTGTATATTGTTATTTCCCCAAATTATATGGATATGTTGCATTAAGAAATAGAAGATTAATTTACATATTTATGGGGTGAATATTTAGCCATACATAATAAAGCATAGTTGTAAGGTCGATTATGAGATAATTTCCAATTTAAACTCTTAAGCTTGACAGATATGGTCATTTTCCCCTTATATTTAAGATGTCTAAATTCCTAAATTAGCCAAATTTTTTGTCATAAAAGGGGCCACAAATCTAATTAAATAATTCCTCCCTATGATCTAAACATATATATTTACTTACTTAAGGATTTAACTAATGGTAATTTATATATATTTTATGGTGATTTAATTTGTACATATAGTAATTAGTAAACCTTTGTTAATAAGTTAGATTTTAGTTCTACTAGATCATAAACAAAAAGGGGTCTTTGAAATTTTATTTTGGACAAATAAGTTTCTCCTTATATATATAAAAAAATTAAAATTATATATATATGTGAACCTTGTATATATATATATATATATATATATA
>MU224217.1:4726130-4770679 GCA_018584345.1 Thuja plicata
TTAAATTCACCCTCTTTAGCTAAGACACATGAAAAAGGGATTAAATAATATTTAATTATTAAATAAATATCCTCATTTCAATAATTGAATTTAATTATTTAGATAATTGAGAAAAACCTATTTATGAAGTCATATTTATTTAATTAATTGGATATTCTCTCAAAAATCTTTCTTCTGTTTAGAAATAGAATCTTTGAATTAATTGTGCTTTAAAGAGAAAGAACAATTAAAATCAAATAAAACAGAATTAAATCAAAGAAAGGAAAACAGTTAAAGCAAAGGGAAAACAATTTATTGTATTCTTTTAAATAAAGCTTTCTAATTTAAACTGGCTTTTCTATCTATTTTATTTCAAAGAGGAAAGTTTCTATTATGATCATCTCTGAGTGTATAAAAGAACTCTCATTCTTCATTCAAACCCCACTCATTTTCATGCATTGTTAGGATACTGAATTATTGTCACATTTCTTGATAATCTCATACAGAATAATTTCATCTTGCAATAGAAATGGTTCAATTTATAGAATAATTGCATTGCAATAATGTCTTAGAGTAATCTCACATCTTTCAATTCTTAGAATAACCTTGCATCGTATTGCATTCATGGAGAAAAATCCTTCATTCTTAGATTGGTCTATGGTTGTGAGACTCTCGTTCTGAGAGCTATTTCGAAACCCCATCTGGATAGAAGGCAACAGGTTGAATCATGCAGGAAGATAGGATGAATAATCTCATATTCAGTCTTGTGTGTATCTGGTGAAGAAGGACTATGTTGAAGTGTATGGTGAGTTACCAAGGCCAAATTTAGCACATACATTTTTGGCACCCACCATGGGGCAGGTACATTATGTTCTGGCCTCATTTCATTTCACTTTTTTCATTTTTTTGCATTCTGTCTGTACTTCCGTACAACTCTGTTCTAATTTCGCACGAACTTTCTGAGCGTCTCGCGTGAAATTTCTTGTTCTTCGCGTGATCTAGCATACATCTTTGCATGAAATTACATTCGAGAGCTTTCATTTTGATATTTTATTGCCTCGGTTTTCTAACCACCTTCTATTTTCTGACATCTGTGTTTCTCTGATTTTGTCTTTTGAAACAGCATAATAGTGGTTTGCAGGACGCTGAGATAAAGAAAAGCCATTATAAACTTCTAACGCATTTATTGTAGGACATTGATATGAAGAAAGGCATTACACACTACTAATGGGTTTATTATAGGACATTTGTTGAAGACCTTGCGTATTTTCATAAATTCTTATATCTATTTTTAGTAGTTAAAACACACTTCGGTTGGTGCTTAAAATGAATCATTGTCTTGCGTGATTGAAGTGTTTTTTAGATTGTAATCTTAAGAACTACATGAATTTATCCTCTCCCCTTGCCTTTATGGATCTTGGGTGTAAGAGAAATTCATGTGATTCTTCTAGAGTGGCTACCTCCCAAGAGCTTTAGCAGAGCCGGTGAGAGTGGATGCCCAACCGGTAACAGGCTAAAGCCAATCCCTTCCGAACCGGTATATAAAAAATGTCATTGTGATTAGTCTCACAATGGACAGGTATGAATTTTTTGTGGCAACCAAAATCTCCTCCAATACCCTAGTGGTGCGTTAAAGTCTCAACATTGTTAAGGTGAAAGCCTTGCTTTGAAAGGATTGGGAGAGCCCCCTTTATTGGGAAAATGACTTGATCACAACCACCTGAACAGATGTCCTTACTACAAACTATTGTTCTAGTTTCCAAAAACCCTCTATCTATAGGCGCGGAAGGTCAGAGACCGACAAAGATGCCCCATGTTTTTACAAATTTTGGTAGAGATAACAGTCTTTTGGGAAGCAATTCCTTTGGGGTTTGAAGCTTGGTGTGCCTGAGAAGTGAGTGCATATGTAAGGAGGAGCCCGTGCCTCCAAGCTTCTAAGTTATCCTCTAAGAGTATGCGTACCTAAACTTTGGTTCAAGTGGGGATTCAATAGATATTGTCCTGGCTATCCTAGGCATGATGTTCTTGTTTTGGTACTACAAACATTTTGTTTAATGTGTTTTGCATGGGTGTATCATTTGAACAATCAAAACTATCATCAAAACACACAAACTGTCAATCTTGAACATGTCCAAAATAATCTGTAACTTGAACTATCTGACAAAAAATAGCATGATTTTATCTTGGGAAACGCAAACTGGTCTCAACAGATCGATTCTGTAAACGTTATTTTTTCAACATTTGCATAGTTTCACGTGACATTTCCCAATCTTCGTGTGCTTTAATATAGATCTTCGTGCAATACACCATACACCATCGCATGACATTTGGAAACAGTGTCATTATTCTGTCATCCTTTTTATCTGTCAACTGGTGTCATTCTTCGCGTGAATACTGCAAAGTTTCATGCGGGTCGGTGATAGTTTTTGCGCGAAAGAGCATTTCTTCACGTGAATCTAGAGTCTTTTGTCCAAAAAAACAAGCTAAAATCCGTCAGTCAGGTCTATTTCTGTCAAATCTGGTCTCTGATATGGGTCTATTTTTCTGCCATCCATCTTCACACAGTCTGAAACTTGGTTTCTTGGGTTGAGAACTACGTGATTCTTGCTTAAACTGGTCTCATCTCATGTCTTTTTGATCTCTTTCATCTTTGTTTTCATGCCTTGTGTCTTATAGTCATCTTTTGGCTATTCTAGCCTCATCTCTGATAATTTTCACTAAGGATACTTCACCCTTTTGGCATGTTCTATGCAATTAATTTGAGACAGTTTCAAGTTTGGTCCTAGTTCACATTCCTTGTCCAAAACTTTATCTATGACTGTCACAACTCGAAGTGACAAAACATTTCCTTCAATTAATCAAGAAAAATCTATACTTTCCACACCATTACCGACTACATCTAGTGAGGAATCATCTCGATCTCCTTCTCTGGTACGTCAACCTTACAATAAATAGTCATTTCTAGTGGATCTTAGTCGGGTTCAAAATCCTTTGTTCCAAGAAGACCGAAATTCAGAGAACACTCAATCTTTTCATACCGAGTCTTACACCTTGAATCCTTGCATTTTGGCAAGATGGAAGATCATGACCAATGAGGTGGTGAGGTTAGCAGAACTAACCTCTTTAAAACTTGGGGTAAGTCCCATTCTCAAGACCCCCCTAACGATGTAGAAGTAGAAATCACTCAAGAAGAGATTGCACAAGCTCGTGCTAACAAAGATTTCTGTAGAATGATGGGAGTTCTCCTAGCTGAGGAGAAAGAGAAATACATTCTTGAAGTAGCCAATCAAGGGGCTAAGTTACCTTCCAATTATGTTGTAGAAATACTTGTTGAGAAAGAGGAAGAAACTAAAAATTCCCGCTTGCGAAAAGAAATGCAAACTATGCAAGAGAAACTCTCTCAACTCTTGAAAGAGAAAGACAAACCTGTTACACAATTCACGCTGGAAAGCATCTGTCCTTTCCCATTTGATAAAGATATTTACATGCCTCCTTTTCCCAAAGCAGTTGAACTTCCTAAATATGATAAATACTTGGGTACATCTGACCCTCAAGACCATTTGAGAGAATCTGGTGCTCTCTCCATGGAATTCATACATGACACAACCTATCTCATGCATCTTTTCCCACATAATTTGGGAGGATCAGCTATGGAATGGTTCTCTAGACTACCAACTGGCATCAAAACCTTTGACAAAATTGCCAATTTATTTCTACAACACTATTCTCACAACATCCAACATCCAATTCATATTCGAGATCTTTGCAATTTGAAACAAAATCATTGGGAATCCTTCTTGGCATTTCTCCAAAGATGGAGACAACTCTATACATGATATTCTCACAAGATACTCGAATTCGAAAAGTTGGACATCTTTCTCAATAATCTTCTCCCCAACTTTGGGTATCAAGTACAACTACAAGGTCCTCTAACTTTTGATGACATGATTAAACAAGCTGTAAGAATTGATACATTTATGATCAAGAAAGGAGAATTGACCTTGCATAAGGAAAATAAACAAGGGTCTTCCTCCTCAAGAAAAGATAAATCCAAATTTCCCAACAAGAACCAAAATGTTGTGAATGATGGTGTTGTAGACAATGTGACTCCTAAGCCTTCCAAGGCTTCCTTTAATCTCACGACCATGATGCAAGTGGCCAAAGCCACTAAACAGGCTATAGTAGATTCCAAACCAAGTACTTCACAATTTTTGAGACCTAAACCTTGGGCTCCTAGGCCCAAGCATGAGTTCACTCCTTTAGGAGAACCTCTTGAGGCGGTTTACAAGACTCTTCTGGAAAACCATTTACTCACTCCATTGGATAATTCATGACCTTATGATCTGCAACCAAAACCCTCTTGGTGGAATGAATCCGCTTATTTTGATTTTCACCAAAACAAAGGTCATAAAACGGCTACTTGTCTTAAATTGCAGCATAAAATCCAGGATCTCATTGATAGTGAGATTATTACTGTGGGAGGTCACAACAAAAATTCTGATCACCAAGCTTTCAAAGAACCATTTCCTCCTCATGGGAAAGGTGAATCATCCAAAGGCAAAAATATTGATGCTAAGGTCAACTATACATACACCAATAACGACAATGTCATTAATATGGTTGAACCTGCTGATATTGAATATTGTAATGCCATCATTCTCAAGGGAAGGGAAGATACTTCCAAGTCTAAAACACCTTTCATTTTGTGAGGGTCTACACCTCTATCTTCTGAACAAGAGTAGTCTCAAGTTAGCGCTAATGTTGTTACTCGATCTCGCGCTAAAATCATCCTCAAAGGCCCTGATCCTTTTATATCTACATCAACTCAACCTTCAGACAAAGCTAAGGTTGACTCTACTAATAAGAATCCAAAAGTGGGTTCCTCATCTAATGCTACCAATTACAGCATTCTCGATCAATTGCAATGTACTAATGCTCAGATAACTATTTTTGAGATATTAAAAATCTCCCCTGCTCGCAGGGAAATCCTGGACAAAGCCCTCACTGAGGCAAATGTCCCAAAAGATCTTGATCTCGACCGGTTTCAATCCATGGTAGGTCACTTTACCTCCTCACATTACTTGTCTTTCTCTGAGGAAGATGACCATTCTTTGAGTCACCCACATAATAATCCTCTGCACATTGAAGTCATGATTGGTCAAAAGCGTGTTCGCCGTGTTCTCATAAATAACAACGCTGGCCTAAATATTTTCTCTGCTAGTTTCCTTATTGATTTAGGCTATGGAGAAGATTGCATTGATGCTCGCAAAAAGATTACCATTAAAGCCTATGATGATGAAGAACGTAAATCCAAGGGGCTAGTTGTGTTTCCAATAAGAGTTGGTCCTGTTGAACGAGATGTTGTATGTCAAGTGCTCAACATTCCTTTGGCATACAATATTCTGCTAGGGAGGACATGGATCCATGAAATGCAAGTTGTCCCTTCCACATACCATCAGTGCATTAAATTCCCATTCCAAGGATTTGAAGTGACTATACCTGCTAATACAGGCTATGATTGCAATGCCCTCACAAAATCTGTTGACATCTTTGTGCCTACCAACAGAGAATCTATTGAACTCCTTGCGAATAAATTAAAAGAAATGGAAAAGAGTCTAACACTCAAAGAAACTAATATGGGAGGATATTAGATTGAACCTGTGCTATCTATTACATCTTTTCCTTTGTCTCCACATTATTTTGGGAGATCTTCTGAGAGCACTAAACCTTCTACGGTTCCTCCTCCAACAAAGTATGGTGGTACCTTTGTACAAGCCACAGTACCATTAGAAGAAGAAGCTGAAAATAGAGCTATCAAAGCTTGGATCTATAAAGGAGAAGACAATTCTAAACAAACTTCTTCTTATGACATAAAACCTGAGTAATATGGCAAAGGTTCATCTATTATCCTATTCCTCCAGACCTGATGAGGATACTTTTCCTTATCCTATTCCTCCAGACCTAGCAGCATTCTTTGCTGAGCCAGATAACTTTATACCGTGTGTCAATATAGTAGACACTGACAGCAATTCTGATACCACCACTTCACTTGCTCCATTAACTTATGAGCAGTGGAATAAAATATATACTCTAAATTCTGGTCATCAAGGTGATTTATACATACCACCACACTTTCAAGAACAGTTTGACCAGGAATTCTAGTCACTTCTCATTACACAAGAGGTAGCTGATGTTACAAACACTAATGAGGTACCTAGGCCAAAAGGTGCTCATTTAACCATAGCAAAGGTTCTAGGTAGAACTCATCCCAGCTAGGGACAAAGGGTTGATTTCTTTCATGTTCTTGACATGAAAACTAGTGATGAAACAAACTCCCATGAATATGAGTTCAACAGCTTGTCATATGCCACCTCTGACAGAGATACAATACAGATAATGCATATGAAAACCTTCTTGAAGTAGGTGAATGGTCTAGTGTAGGGTCACATGAGTTTGACTCCCTAGATGTTAACATGTCGTCTACTATGATCACTAGGAATTAAAGGAATTTGACTATACCTCTGGATGAAATCACTTTAGGACTCGACTTGCTTGTCCATGCATTTGATGATTATACCATGAATGCACTTAAACCTGTCACTCCTCTTTCACTTCGCCATCCTGAGCTTATAGACTGGAACTCTACCTCCCCATCTAATGAACTCCTTATGTTCCAGAATGATTATGCTCTTGCCTACTACCTACACACTATCAAACTTGTAACGTCCTCCACTAGCAAAGAAAGTGTCAATATGACCGAGGCTGACATCAAGTATCTTAGCCACAAAACAAAAAGAAGAAAAAATAGGCACTCTGATGGTGAAAACCATATTGTGGCAGTATCAGAGCCTGAAACAGTCAAAATAAAATACGTATCCAAGGGTGAAAACCTCTCCAAGGCGCCCAAGGATGAGATACGTGATGCACTTCCAAGTCATTTTCAAGAGAGATCATTTGTACTTATTGAACCAACTCAACCTATCAACTTGGGTACAGAGGCAAAACCTTAGATTATTCACTTGGCACAATCACTATCAGAGGAAGAGAAAGAGGAATTCACTACATTCTTTAGAAGTAAAAAGATTAACTTTGTATGGAAATACTTAGATATGCCGGGATTAGACCCTAATCTAATCATGCACCATTTGTCCATTGCACCAGGAGTTAAGCCCGTCAAGTAGAAGCTTCACAAAATGAATCCACATGTAGCTCTACTTGTTAAGGCTGAATTAGAGAAACTTCTTAAGGCAGTGTTTATGAGAGTAATTGATTATGCAGAGTGGATCTCTAATATTGTTCCAGTATCAAAACATGATAAATCTATAAGAGTCTGCATAGACTTTAGAGACTTGAATTTGGCATGTCCTAAGGATGATTTTCCCTTGCCTAATATTGATATGATCGTAGATATGACGATAGGGTATGAAATATACTCACTAATGGATGGTTTCTCTGGTTATAGCCAAATAAAAATTATGCCAGAGGACCAAGAGAAAACTGACTTCACATGTGCCTGGGGCACCTTCTATTGGAATTTCATGCCCTTTGGACTCAAAAATGTTGGTGCTACATATCAGAGAGCTATTACCACCATATTTCATGACATGATGCATAAAACAATGGAAGATTATGTGGATGACACTTTAGCTAAGAGCATGCACTGAAAGAAGCATCTTTCCAATCTCGGTCATATACTAGATCGTATGGAACAATTTAGTTTGAGGCTCAATCCTAAGAAATGCACATTTGGCGTAACATCTAGAAAATTGCTTGGCTATATCATCTCTACCAAAGGCATTGAAGTGGATCCTGCAAAAGTAAAAGCTATTATGGAAATGTCACCACCAAAAAATATCAGACAAATGAGAGGGCTTCAAGGCCGACTGCAGTCTATCCGGCATTTTATCTCTCAACTGGCAGACAAGTCACAACCATTTACCAAGACTTTGCACAAGGGTGTGGCTTATCAGTGGAACAACGAATGTGATGAAGGGTTCACACAAATAAAATAGTATCTGGCGAACCTGCCAATCTTGATGCCTCCTATTCATGGGAAGCCACTTATACTTTACATATCTACTACGCATACATCACTAGGTATCTTATTGGCTCAAGAGGATCAGCACAACAAAGAAAGGGCTATCTATTACATTAGTCGAACTCTAGTCTCATATGAAACAAAATATTTTGCTATAGAGAAAGCTTGCCTTGTAGTGGTGTTTGCTTCAGAAAAATTGTGGCACTATATGCTGGCTCATACTACCCATCTAATTGCTAAAATTGACCCTTTGAAATATTTTCTCAGTAAAGCTACCCTCACAGGTAGACTAGCTAAATGGGTCATGCTTCTCAGTGAATTTGATATTGAATATGTTGAAAGGAAAGTCATTAAGGGGAAGGAAATAGCAGATCAGTTGGTAGAAGCACCTCTAGTAGATCATCAACCATTGCATATTGAATTTCTAGATGAGTCCATATTACTTCTTACACATCGATCATGGACTATGTTTTTTGATGGCTCATTTACCCAACAGGGGTCAGATGTTGGAATATTGTTCATTACACCTCAAAGGTACTCTTTACCAAAATCATACAAGATATTGTTTCCTTGTACAAACAACATTGCTGAGTATGAAGCCCTAATCAATGGTATGAAGATCGCCCTTGAGTGGTGAGTAGATGAACTCAATGTCCTTGGAGATTCATAGTTAGTCATCAATCAAGTAAATGATATCTATCAGACAAGGGATGACAAGTTGGTACCTTATAAACAGTTGGTCAATGATCTCAAAAAGTATTTTACTCACATCACGTTTCAACAAGTTCCAAGGGCAGATAACAAAGCAATAAATGCCATGGCTACTCTTGCCTCCATGCTACAGATGCTTGAAAATGATTTTTGACACAAATTCCTAGTGGAGACATTACGCTACCTAGCCTATGACTCCCCTGATTCCCAGATGATCTATTCTATCATAGGACATGACTCATCTCACTACCATCATATCTTTTCCTACCTTCATGACCAGATCATTCCGAACACTTACTCCCAAAATGAGAAACGCCACCTAATCCTCAGTGCTTCATAGTTCATCATCATTGCTAATGACTTGTATAGACGTGGTCTAGATGATACCCTCCTTAGGTGTTTAGAACCTGATGAATCCAAATGAGCGTTAGTAGAAGTACATGAAGGCATCTGTGGGTCACACTCTAACGGCCTAAAATTGGCCTGTAAACTTATTAGAGCTGGTTACTATTGGCGAGATATGGAAAAAGAAGCTACACAGTTTGCCAAGTCTTGCAAACAATGTCAACTACATGGTAATCCGATTCATGCTCCAGCCAAGGAGCTTATTCCCTTCATTACTTTCTGGCCATTTCAACAATTGGCCTTTGACTTGGTGGGTCAGATTTACCTCTTGTCCTCAAATGGACATAAGTTCATTATTACAGCTATAGACTATTTTACCAAGTGGGTGGAGGCAGTCCCTCTCACCGTTTCCAATGGAAAAATAGTAGCTATGTTTATTCTCAACTACATCATCTGCAGGCATGGTGTACCCTCAGCAATTATCACTGATAATGGGGGACAATTCAAAAACAAGGATTTGACAGAGCTATGCTCTAAATTTAAAATTACTCAACATTAGTCTTCCATCTATTATCCTTAGGGTAATGGATAGGCGGAAGCATCCAAAAAGACAATCCTTAAAATCCTACATCACATAGTGCATAAATTCGGACGAGATTGGCATCTCTGGATCAATCCAGCTCTTTGGGCATACAAGACAAGTATAAGAACACCAATAGGGGCTACACCCTATGCTTTGGTTTATGGAGCAGATTCTGTGTTACCAATTAACGTTGAGATTCCTTCTTTGTGAGTCTCTCTAAAAGGCCTCATTACTGATGAAGATAACAGAATATCTCAGCTACAAGAGATAGAATTACTTGATGAATGTTTCCAAGTGGCGTTTGATCACCTTTGAGCATACCAGAAAAGGATGTCCAAGAGATATAACAAGAAGGTTAGACCAAGGGATTTCCAAGTGGGTGACCTCATTCTGAGGGAGAACCCAAAGAATCAACAACATCAGATTCAAAAAGGGAAGTTTGAACCAAATTGGCTTGGTCCATATGTTGTTACGATAGTGTTTGGGTTTGGTACCTATCAACTTTATACTACTGAAGGAGAACAACTTAAAGATCCCATCAACGCTCTTCATCTGAAGTGGTTCTACATCTGAGACATCTTTAGTGTGCTCATGTATATACTAAAGTCCTAAAAAAATTCTAAAAATCTGTAAAATTCCTAAAAAAAGGATCATCTTAGTGAAAACCTAGCGATAGGCGCTTTGATGTATCTCCAAAAAAAATCATATATTCCAAAAATACAAAAAATACAAAAAATTGAAAAAATACAAAAAAAGAAAAAAAAAAGTGTCATTGATGAAAACCTGGCAAATAGGCGTCATGGTAGCAAAAAAAGAATTTCTGCCATGAAGGTGAAAACCTGGTAAATAGGCACCTCTTGTTCCATAATGCTATATCTATCACAACACTTCTTGGCTTTACACATTTTCTTTCCTGCATTGCTGCTTGCATGCTTTCCTACTTACATTTGCTTTCAATTCCCATCAAGACACCAACTCACATGGATTGAAACTAGTCATACTCTCAGGGTAACCCTCCTAATCTAGGGGCACTTTCCTATTATCTTTTTGGACCTACTTCGTGACAGTCACTAGTGGTTCTCACTATGTCTGCCTACTGTCACTTAGCTTATACTGAGTTCTCTCTTCTTGAGAATCCTCTTCACATCAGTCACCAGTGGTTCTCACCGCGTCTGCCTACTGATGTATAGCTTATACTTTGATCGTCACTTGAGCATCTCTCTCACGTTAGTCACCAGTGGTTCTCACTATGTCTTCCCACTATCGCTATTCTATTGAGATTGCTCACATCCATTACAGTTGGAGTTATACTCACATTCTCTATCTATCGATACTCGATCTTGATGACTCCATGCTTTAGCTTGTACATAGCTTTCAGTCACTTTCGTGACACTCTGGTTCCTTTGCGAACCCTCCCGACTTGACATTGATTCAACGCCATACACTTGGGGGCACTCAAAAATCTAGTTTGTCCTCACAACATACGTCAAGTCAGTCATCATTACTTGGGGGCACGTCTCCTCCATTTGATCACATCTTTGGTTTACATCTAGAGTTAATAATCTTGTCATTTCTCAAGGACAACTTGCTACTGACACAAACTGGTATTTTTCAACACCACCATAAATAGTGTTTTTTAACACTATCTTTGGACACATCTGTGTTTTTTAACACACATCAGATATCTCACACGTAAACATCTATTGATAACAATCAAACACAATGCACTCACAAGCACAACGGTGTTTTTCAACACCTCATACACATATACATTCACAAACTTTGAAACTGGCTGGGCTATGCTTGAATATTTCTTTGTATGCTGTCTGTTCTTATGGATTTCATTGATATTTCATTTGTCTACTTCTTATTGGTGTAGTCCCGATGATCTAGCCACATCAAATAAATAGGGTGTATGTGATAAAAGCTCCCACACTAAGGTGGAACAGCCTCACATCCCTCGATCTTGTTTATTAGTACGCCATGGTGAGGTCGGTACTATCTCCTTCCTGTTATTGCTCTATTTGTTATTGCTTTGTTTGTTATCAATCTGTTTGTTTATGCATGATCACGCTCATGGTTATCTTGGCTTTGAATGCCTCGATAATGGTGTACTCTTGCAACATTAACTAGAAAAAATGTTCAGGTCATCTTGGATTTTGTGCCTTGGTGCTTAGGTTTGTTTCCTACATGTTATCTGATGCAAGTCATATTCATATCCTTATGGTTGCATTGTGGCGCTAGTAAGGGTTGTATCGACTTCACTGTTCCAAAAAAATGCTCAATGATGATGATTTTACGATGGGTCTCACAACCATGTCCTAGAATTGCAATTTCATATTGCATCTAGCATAGAATTGCATTTTCATATTACATCTAGCATAGGATTGCATTTTCATTCTAGACTTGCATTGTGGCAGCAATTCAGTGTTCTCTTCTTTGCATTCTCCTGGGTTCATACATAGGGGAGTTCTTCTTCAGAGTCTTGGTTTCATCAAGACTGCCCAAGTGTTTGATCCTCGCTCTGTATCTTCAGCTATATGCTCAACCCATTTTTGGGATCGAAATCAAAATTTGACACTTCTATATCGCTCAAAATCACATTTTAAAATTTTGGGACTGACGCGATCGGATGCTTGTGCAGTCGACTTTCTATGATTGATTTCTTGTCAGAATCATATCATATAATCATTTTCTCAAATCTTTCAATTTTTTCCTCAAAATTCAACTCTAGTCAACTTTGGTCAACCCTAGTAAAACTTGGTCAACCAGACCTCGAAATCACTCAAAATTGATTCTGAATATTCTAAATTCTTCCATAATCTATTCTAAGTTCTTCTTGATCTCCGACTCAACAACTATCTACAATTTTTCTCTCTCCATCATCATTATGGCGTGTCATCTTTCCATTTCGCTCCCAAGGGGCAGGATGATTACATAATTGAATCTATTCCAATCAATCTGATCTGATTTCCAAAAGTTCTCATTGCTAGGGGCATCTCATCACTTGTGGCATGTTCAATTTTTCGTACCTCACAGTCAAAACCAGATACTCTACAATCAATAGAGGCATCTATGTTCCCTACATCTTGTCATCTATTAAGTATCTAAGCAATCTAACTCAGATTCTTGAGGATCAAGCTTCATTTTGGAGATGATTCCCAAAAACTTGATCTAGCCAGTGTCTAGGAAATCTAACCTAGATATTGGAGGACTAAGCTTTGTTCTAGAGATAGTCCTAAAAATCTCTATTTACTATCTTTTGGGACAGGTATCGGGGCATTCTAACCCTGACTCATGAAGGTTAAGCCTCATTCTGGGGATAGTCATGTGAAAGATATCAATCTAACCAGTGTCTGGGAAATCTAACCTAGATATTGGGGGACTAAGCTTCATTCTAGAGATAGTCCCAAAATCTCTCTTGACTATCCTGTTGTACAAGTATCAGAGCATTCTAACCCTAACTCCTAAAAATCAAGCTCCGCTCTAGAGATGATTCTGAATCTCTATTGACTATCTTTTGAGACAGGTATTAGGGCAATCTAACCCTGACTCCTGAAGGTTAAGCCTCATTCTAGGGATAGCCTTGTGAAAGATATCAATCTATTTAGGTATCTAGGCATTCTAACCCAGATCCCTGAGGATCAAATTTCATTCTAGAGATGATTCTTGAAATCTTAATCTATTAGGTATCAGGGCATTCTAACCCGGATCCCTAAGGATCAAGCTTCGTTTTGGATATGATTCTCAAAATATTAATCTATTAGGTATCGGGGCAACCTAAACCAAATCCCTAAGGATCAAGCTTTTTTGTGGAGATGACCCTTGAAAACTCTGCTTGACCGGCGTCTTGACAACCTAACCTAGACTTTGGAGAGTCAAGCTCTATCGTGGAGATGGCTCTGAAATCTTCATCAATCGATCTTTACATCATCAATTTTTGAAATCTATTCTTCTATGCTTCAGGAATTAGACTATTATTTGAATCAATGCGTTGCTCGCACATCAATTCAAAGAGGGGCAAAATGTAACACCCCAAAATTGGCATCTTGCAACCCTAACCAATTTTGTTGCATTTGTCACTCTTCTATATCATCAAAGTCCTATTGTACTAGGCAATTCTGAGTTTTGACTGACTCTACTCGACCTGAGTGTCAAATGCAGAAAATCCTAAATCTACATTAATCATACATCATATTTAATTCCTAAATACCAATTGGCTAAACAAACCTTACGATTGAATTATTTTAATTATAAAGTCCTAGCACTTTAATTAAATTAAATTCACCCTCTTTAGCTAAGAAACATGAAAAAGGGATTAAATAATATTTAATTATTAAATAAATATTCTCATTTCAATAATTGAATTTAATTTTTCAAATAATTGAGAAAAACCTATTTATGAGGTCATATTTATTTAATTAATTGGATATTCTCTCAAAAATCTTTCTTCTGTTCAGAAATAGAATCTTTGAATTAATTGTGCTTTAAAGAGAAAGAAAACAATTAAAATCAAATAAAATAGAATTAAATCAAAGAAAGGAAAACAGTTAAAGCAATGGGAAAATAATTTATTGTATTCTTTTAAATAAATCTTTCTAATTTAAACTGGCTTTTCTATCTATTTTATTTCAAAGAGGAAAGTTTCTATTATGATCATCTCTGAGTCTATAAAAGAACTCTCATTCTTCATTCAAACCCCCACTCATTTTCATGCATTGTTAGAATATTGAATTATTGTCACATTTCTTGATAATCTTATATAGAATAATTTCATCTTGCAATAGAATAGTTTCAATTTCTAGAATAATTGCATTGGAATCATGTCTTAGAGTAATCTCAAATCTTTCAATTCTTAGAATAATCTTGCATTGTATTCCATTCATGGAGAAAAATCCTTCGTTCTTAGATTGGTCTATGGTTGTGAGACTCTCGTTCTAAGAGCTATTTTGAAACCTCATCTGGATAGAAGGTAACAGGTTGAATCATGTAGGCAGATAGGATGAATAATCTCATATTCAGTCTTGTGTGTATCTGGTGAAGAATAACTATGTTGAAGTGTATGGTGAGTTAGCAAGGCCAAATTTACCACATACAACAGCAGCCGAAATGATTAATCTTAGACCTGTACCTCCACCACTTCCAGAAAATATTCTAATGGAGGGAGATATTCCGGTAGAAGAAGTCGAAGATGAAGAACAACAATAGCAAGGTGAGGGGTAGAACCCCAGAGATATAGATGTCTAATCTGACACTGCTAAGGAAGTGAACACTGAGGTAGAAGATACTAATGCCACCAAGGTGGATAATTTAGGTGATCTGGAAGATACAGGAAAAGAGTCTGAAGAGACTCAAGACACCAGGAATGAACAAAAAAACCCCAGAGGGGATCCACAAGATCAGACATTGGTAGTAAGGCCACCCCTGCCACCCCAATGGTTGGTGGATTCTAGAAAGAGGAAGGCGCCTACAAAAACAAAGGCCCATCTCTCTCTGGCTGAGATGATGGCACAAGCACAAGCGGGCCCAAACAAAAAGAAGGCCCGAACCCTCCATTCCACTTGGACCAGTCCGGGCAGAGAAACAGTTGTGGTAGTTGCAACACCTCCCCCAGAGCTAGATGCGGTAGCGGCTAGAGCCGTAGACTATACAATAACAGAAGTACCTATGGGGAGGAGGGAGAAATAGGGTGAATTGGACCTATTAAAAGAAGCTATTCAATTGATAGAGGCCTGTTACAACAAGCAAGAATAGAAACTCAAAGAAGAGAGTGAAAAGAACGTAAATCTCCTTGGGCTTTTGACGGAGCTGGCGCAACCTATCATGGCCATTCCTCTAGAAGCTTCCACATTTGGAGAACTGCTTCCATAGGGTGACATAGATGCATTGAGAGTTATGAAGAAGAAGGCTCAAGCCGTGGACGGATGGATTGCTGAATAGAGAATGGCCGTAAGGTAATTTTTAGTTGTGTCACTCCTGGATCTTTACCAAATCAACAATCTATTGAATCAGGTGAATGTCTCCACTACCCTATGGGAGGGAGACTTGGAAAAATATAAAGGATGGAAGATAAGGTTGGATGAAGTCTTTAACGCCAGGGAAGAGGTCATTACAGAGATGGGAATTTTGGGGGAAGATTCATTTGAGTCCCTCTAGGCCTAGTACTCTAGAATTGACCTCAAGATCGACGGATGCAAGCAATTGGTTAAGGCCCTGAGAGAAAAATTAACTGCAACTCAGTGTCCTTTGGGCCTATTAAAAGCATTTGTTGTAAGGGTGTCACAAGTTGACCCCTTCACCACCAGAAATTGCACCTTGGAGGACTATGTCCTCAGCAAGTATGATGAGCTGATGGAGTCCTTGTATCAGTCTGTCAGGGACTTTGAAGAGGAAGGCTGTCAAGATTATCTAAGATGATGCTTCGGGCTCATGATGTTGTAAAGATAGTATATGAATTCCAGAATGGGGCCAAAGAAGTTGAAGAGAAGTATGAAGTTGTCCATATTCGGTGGGATAGTATTAAGGATATAGACGAAGGTGGCATTAGCCAAGTTTTGGAAGCATTTAAGAAAAGTAAAGGGAAATAAAATTCTCCAGATTCTAGGGATTATCACTAGCAGAATAAATTCTTTTACATTCATTATTCTTTGAGCGTAAGCTCCCAGATCCTGGAGTCTTGGATCCAATAGTTTTGTATTCTTTTGATGACAGCCTGCATCCAAGTTCCCTAAAGCCAACTGGTCATTATCAGGCAGTTGATAAGGGTGTCCAAAAGTAGGTGACTCCAACAAGGCAGGTCATCTCAAGGGATGATTCTGACAGATGGTCTTCCCAAGGCGCCACTCTAGCATTAACTACCTAGCGCATCAAAGATAGTGAGCCACATATTACATTGATGAGGCATGTAGTCTCAAGTTCTGGAGCAATAAAATTTGTTCTCTTCTCTCTCTAGCACTCTTCTCGATGCTGATTCTTCCATACATCTTTTCTTGTCTTGTTCTAATGACATGTCAGACCTTTGTTCTTCTCGAGATAGTTGTAAAGTGGTGCAGGTAGTACCGGCCATCAAAAATTGTATTTTATTGTTGAGTGTACAGTTAGGTTAGGTTAGTTTTAGGGAAACTTTTGTGTATAAATAATAAGTCCAACCTCATTCCAAGGGTCGACAAAATTGATGATTTTGTAGTCCATAACTTCAGCATTTTAGCATTTAATTTCTTGTAGTTGCAGAGCTCAATGCTCAGTAGTTCTTAGTATTTCTTAGTAGATGGATGCTCTCTTGGAGCTGTTGATGTACACACTAGTGATGCTAGAAAACTTGTTAATGAAGAAAGAAGAGTTCTAGAAATGAAGTTTTTAGCGTTTTGATCTCTAGATTAACGTTCTTTTGTGCTGTATGTTTCTGATGTCCCTTGCTCTAATGTTTTAAGTAGATTAATGACCACTTTTCCCCTCACTATTGAATGTGTATGAACTGATGGTTTTGTATTCATTCAGTATTTAGTGTAGTATGTTAGAGCATAATTGATGTTTTGAATGTATGGGCATAGCTATAAGTAGAATGAATACTCCTAACCCTGGCATATCTTTTTGAAATTTATTTGGTAAACTAATGAATGCTTGCAGGAAATGCTGACCTAAAAAAATCCCCAGATAAGATGAGCCAAGAAAACTAGCTATCCCCCTAAACAAAACAGTCACACTCCCAATTTAGCTCCCACACTGTCAAGACACGACTCTCAGGTGCTTGAAGGCCCAGAGAATTTATTCCCCGGACAACCTTTACAGGCAAAGTTGGCTGGTACCCTGATACCTGGTGACAACTTACCTTTGTTGGTGGACCGGTCACAAAGTCTCGTCAACAGAAACTGGTGCTAGAAGGAGGGAATGAGTTCTTCCCCTTCTAAGGATTTATACTATACACCACCTGATGGTTCCCCAAGCCATAGTTTAAGGAAGAAGACCTTTACTAGGATTGGATCATTTTCACCTGGATGATTCAAAAGAGTCCTTAGATCAGCCCCCAATCCTGGAAGGTTTGTTGAACTCAAGCCTCTTGCTTGAAAGAAGCAGACCCTGCAAACCAAGTCAGCCAACCTTGTTTGGGGATCTACTATATCTCAGAACACCCAAGTCTCTCAGACAATCTTGGGGACCAACACTCCACCTAGCCGAAATCCAACACCCCCAATGGATACATACTTCAATAACACTGGGTCCCCCATGGGGCAGTTTCCTGGTGCTACCAATGATCTTCCTCCGCATCCAGAGAAGATCTACCCCCGATATGAGCATTTAGGCTCATGAACCATAGAAGAGCATCTACAGGCATACAAAGATGTCATGAACTGACACCGGATCCAACATCAAGATGTTGTGACCCGAATGTTTCCTCTATCCTTGGGACAAAATGAGTTAAACTGGTACCTTAACTTGCCCGCCAACTCCATCAATAGTTGGCAGGATATGGAGGACACTTTTCTGGAGGCCTTCCATGTACAGGTGGACCCATCTTGGTCCCACAGCCAGTTTATCTCCATGAGAAAGGAATCGAATGAACCCCTTGCATCATTTAACCACTGGTTCCAATGCACCTTGAAGCGGTGCATAGGTCCTTTAATCCCATCTATGGATGTAACCATCCAGACATACCTTAATGCTATGGACCCTTTCATTGCCACCCTCCTATGGAGAACCACCACCCCCAATGATCGAGATACTCTGGTGAAGGTTTACAACCTAGCCTTGGAGTTGTCCTGCGGTCTGAACAAAGCTCCTGATGGGATTGGGAAGAGCATGCCTTTCAACATGATACCCGGCAAAACTTCTTACGATGGGGATACAACTAAAATTAGGCAATGGGTTCCCCAACGATGGCCATGAATCCCCAACCACCACCGACAGACCAACAGGCCTGGTATGTATACCCATTGCAAACACAGACAATACTGGGTCTGGAATTCATTCCCTAGAACTAGCCACAGACAACCATCAACACAACCCTCTGGAGTAACTTTCTTCCAGTTGATCATGGCTAGAGGATTTTCATCCTCGACTTTGAGAGTTTCTGCCACTTTCTCCGAGAACCAACTGCAACAATTGTCATACTGTGATGCGAACACCCAGCTGTCCACCGAGGTTGAATCCCTCCAGCAATTGTTGTCCTCACTGACTGTGGACATGGGATAGCTAAAGGCAGGGTCTTTTGCGCCCCACAACCCCAATTCCCAGAGAGGGAATATCTTCTCCGGCCAGTGAAATACCAATGCCAGAGGAAGAAACTACAACAATGGGCCTCAACCCAATCAACATCAATAGAATAACAATGCAAACACTGAAGGTCCTCCTCCAAACGAAAACACTACTCAGGGTGGTGCTAGACCCAGTCATTCTGCACAGCTTGCAGAATTCTACCCCTTGACTAACTGGTGTAGATTGCATGACATTGGCTCTCATTTCGAGGTGAACTGTGCCACACTAGAGAAGGTCATCATGATATCCTAGCTAGACAGACAACAAACTGTTGATCCTACTCCCCCAGAGATGCCTACATAAGAGCCCACTCATGGTGCCTTCACCTGTGAGACTGTCTTCTTTGGGACAGACAAGGAAGACAAAGAAGAACTTAAATTGCAGGGGTTCTTTGAGGAAGCTATCCTAGCCTTTGATGCCAATGCCTTCACTAGCCCTCGAACTCCTTACAACACTCAGAGTCAGGCTCGTAAAGGACTAGTTTACATGCCTACACCTACCAAAGATACCCCTCCTTGGGACAACACAACTGATCGCTCCTTCCCACCTAAGGGGCCTAGCTCTAATCAAGCTAAGGGCCCGGCCGAGGGAAGTCAAAAATTCTTGGGGGGAGGTTTGACATCACAAAGGCATTATAATGAACCACCACCTCCATGACCTTGATGGAGGTTTTTCTAAATTGCCCCGAGTAGAGGAAGTCTCTTCTGAATCTCTTGGGGAATCTGGAAGGTGTCATTCACCCACCCAAGACTATCACTTTTGACGATGCCAACACGATGGTATTTTGAGGAAATACTGAGTATCCTCCCTTCTTACTAGGTTTTAACATACAAGGGAAGAACCTACATAACTACTTGGTATATTCTGGAGCTTCAGGCAATGTCATTCCTTTATCCATATGCCAGAGGATCGGACTCCATCCCACTCCATCCAAAGGCGTAGTAGTCCAGCTAGAAAAAACTACTGTAAAAATGGTAGGTGAGTTGAAGAACGTTTAGATTTAGCTCATCCAAGACCACCAGATAGAAAGCATAATTGACATCTAAGTGGTGGACATCCTAGAAACTTATGGGATGTTACTAAGTTAGAATTGGTCTAAGGCCCTTAACAAGTATTTCTCCACTGACATTTCCCACTTGTGGCTCCCCTGGGAGGGGCAGTCTAACCAAATTCGCGTAGAAAGTGAGCCTAGGATGAAGCAGGCCCTCACCAAAGTTAGGAGGGTGAATGAAGTCCTTTTCTCTGAGACTTCCCCAGGGGTGTACCAACCCCTCGAGATCCTCACATTTGATTTCACTCATGGGGAAGATCCCATAGTCTCTCAAAGAATCCAGGATCTAGATGAAAAGATGAGAGGTGAGGTTAACTCATAGGGTATCGTAGCGACTCCTACTACACTCTTGTCCAACACTTGGTGTCGGGTGTATTATAAAAAATATTCTGAACTAGAGTTTGAACCATGCATTTCCACTTCTACTCGCCATATCAATGCCCTCCGAGAGAAGAAACACGAAGCAGATTTGCCTAGACCCAACAATCATTCTGGTGTACTCCCATGGTGCCACCTGTCTAGGAATCCAAACCATAAGCTTCTCTAGAGGAAACTCCTCCCAACCTTCCCAAAAGTAATCCAAAAGCCACTTCGCCTTCCCAGCCCTAGAAAATGACTAATGACCTATGGACCTTGAAGTTCGACGGGTCCTGATCTAAACAAGGTTGTGGGGCCGGAGTGGAATTGATCAACCCATGGGGGAATCCTTCCTTGCATCTTATAGACTACAATTGAACTACACAAAAAATTTCATGGAGTACAAGGCCTTGGTCCTTGGACTCCTATTTGCATTAAAAAAAGGAATCACCTGCCTCTGGGTGCTAGGTGATTCAAAGTTGATCGTCAAACAAGTCCGGAGCTAATACACTTGTCATGACAAAAGCCTAGCTGCATATCACAACTGGGCATGGAGCCTCATCAAATATTTTGATTCCTTTGGCATTGAACTCATTCCCTAGAAAAGAAACTATGTTCTGGATGCCCTTGCTGTATGTTCTAGCACCCTTGAGCCAATGGCTGGCTCCTGGCTCTGAAAGTTCTCTATTGAGATGGTCCCCACCCTATCCATTCTAGACAATGTCACCCACTTTCAGGTCTTTGAGGATGATCAACATATTCTAGCCTTCATGGCCAATGTGGGTGTTTTTGAGGACCAGATAGTGGAGGAAAGAGATCATGAAGATACCAGGTAGGGTGAAGAGGATGATGAGATCATTGAATTTCCAAACAGCACCATCCCTAAGGGGATGGTAGCGCTAGAACGTATCTTTGATTTGGACCCTCAGGGCCGAGAAAAGATATAATCCTCCTTAGAGGGAGGAAACTTCAAAAAATTTAATATCAGCTAGGCCGGTGAAGAAAATTTATGCATATTGGAACCTCTTGCTCCCTAGATGAGAAGGAGAAGATTCTCGCGGTTCTCTGAGAATACATTGATGTAACTGCATGGGGCTATGAGGACCTGAAAACCAATGACACATCCATCATGACCCACACTATCCCACTAAAACCAGATGCTAAGCCCTTTCAAGAAAATAAAAGATCAGTAAACCAATTGATCGAACCTCTAATCCATCAGGAGGTTCAAAAACTACTGTCAGCTTGGATTATCTTTCCTATCTGGAACACTACTTGGGTTTCCAACCTCATCCCTGTAAGGAATAAAAGTGGCGAGACCTGCCTATGCATGGATTTTTGCAATTTGAACAAGGCATCTAAGAAGGATAATCATCCTCTCCCCTCGTTGGATGAGGTGTTGCAAATTGTGAATGGATCCCAAATGATGTCCTTCCTAGATGGGTACTCCGAGCATAACTAGGTCATGGTTAAGTACAAAGATAGAGACAAAATGGAATTCACCACCAAGTGGGGAATTTTTGCATACTGGAGGATGCCCTTTGGCTTGATCAATGCAGTGGCCACATTTCAAAAGGTTATGGACATTGAATTCGAGGGCCTAGTTAACCAACGTATAATCATCTACATGGATTATTTAACCATCTTTTCCTGGGACAAGCGTGATCATTTCGCCCGCCTCGCCCAAATTTGTGAGAGATGTCACTGGTATGGAATATCCCTCAACCCTAAGAAATGCATATTCGGGGTCACTAAAGGGAAGCTGCTCGGGCATATCATCTCCGAGAAGGGTATATCCATTGACCCTGAGAGATTTGAAGCATTGTTGAATTTAGAGATGCTCGACAGTAAGAAGGAAATGAGGTCTTTCTTTAGAAATATAAATTTTTTCTGGCAGTTCATTACTGGATTCATCGAGATAGTGAAACCACTCAATGAGATGATGAAGAAAGATAGAAATATTGAGTGGATTCATGAAGGAAAGCGGGAATTCACCCAGATTAAACAAATGATTGTAAAGGCACCAGTCTTGGCTAGTCTAGACTACTCCCTCCCATTTCACATATATTCCTTTGCTTTGCCGCATTCTGCCGCAACAATTTTGACCCATAAATTCAAAGGGGAAGAACAACCAATAGATTTTATGAGCTCCCCCTTTAAAAACATCGAGGTCTGGTATTTGTCATTGGAAAAGAAGGCCTTCGCTCTCCTCTATGTTGTGAAGAAATTTTGGCATTATATTCTCCATAGAAAGGTGTACGCTATCATCCCAGACCAGGTTGTTAAGTCTCTGCTCCTGCAGATTGATTTGGGTGAACAACGGGGGAAATGGATGGCCATCCTTCAAGAGTATGATTTGGAAATGTAACCCATGAAGATAGTCTGAGGCTAGGGACTATATAGAGCAATGACAAAAGGAACTCCAGACATCGAATGCCAAACATATACAGTAGATTCCATTACTCAAGATCCATGGTATACCGACCTAGTATACTTGTTGTTGAATAACAGATGCTCTGAGGGGCTTCCCCCAAAAAAACATCATTCCCTGCAGTTGAAAAGTGCACACTTCATGATAAAAAAAATTGAGCGCTTTTTAGCAGGAACTATGAAGGGGTATACCTCTAGTGCATTGATAGAGACCAAGCTGCGAGAATGATTGAAGAATTTCATGGGTAGTTTGGAACTAGGCATGGCTCAGCTGATGCCACTTCCCATCAGATCCTCTGGGCTGGATTCTATTGGCCCTATATCTTTATGGATGTCTATACTCACGTTAGGAGATGCCACACTTGTCAAACAATGACACATCATGAGAGGAACCCGATCATGCCTTTGTAGCCAACCTTTTTAGCTAGACCCTTCGCCCAATGGGCATTTGACTTTATCAGGGAAATCAACCCCAACTTGTCAGCCAACCACTGGTACATTCTGACTGCTATTGATTATTGCACCCGGTGGTCTGAAGTGATTCCTTGCAAAAACAATATGGCAAACATAGTCATTAAATTCCTTGAAGAAAACATAGTCACTTGATTTGGAATGCCATTTTATATAGTGTGTGACAATGGTCTGACATTTTCTTTGGTGCAATTACTTGAATGGACCTATGAAAGAAGGACCACCCTAAATTTATCCAGCAACTACTACGCCCAGGGTAATGGTGTGGTTGAGTCCACTAACAAAAATCTACTTGAGGTGATCAAACATCTATTAGAACAAAACCCCTAGTAATGGCATCAAAAGCTCAGGTTCACCCTTTGGGAAGATTGTATGTGAATAAAGGCAGCCCTAGCAACTCCCCCATTTCATCTGGTTTATGGCCAAAATCTAGTATTCCCCATCAACTTGCAAATCTCGATATTATAGTTTATGCAAGAATTCAGCAACTGAGATAATATTGTGGAGGTTTGGCTCCTGAACCTGGTGTGAATGGAGGAACAAAGAGACACAGCCCTTGAACATTCTGCGTGTCATCAAGTAGTAGTAAAATCATGGTTCTACCGAAGAGCCCAATATAAGGCCTTTCAGATTTTGGACTTGGTCATTTTGTGGGACAAAGCCTGGGAAAAGAAGCGAAAGCACACTAAGTTTCAATGGCTCTGGCTCGGACCATATCTGATAGCCAAGATTTGTGGAGAAAATACTTATCGCCTCAACACTATGACCACAGAAGCCATCCCATTTCCTTTCAATGGGCAGTTTCTCAAGCACTACTTTGAATGAGGTAGGTGATGAGTTTTTCCGAAGTTGTATCATATGTAAAGTCCTTGCTTGTAAATATCTTTCCCGGTGCTCTGTTTGGAGTACCTTTGCCTTTTAAATAGTTTTTCGGCCGTCCTCCAAGACCGCCTTTCCTTTTTGTGTTTTCCTTTGTTTTTGGCTCTCTTGTTTTGTTTTGTTTTCCGGGTTCCCAGCGTGTTGCCTTCTTCTTGTAGACAGGTATGCTTTGCATGACCTCTAGTCTTTGGAATGGTACCTTATGCATTTCGGTGAATTCAGAACCTATTGTTAGCATGGTGTAATTTTTCTGTTCTCCAGAGTTATTTTGTAAGTATGGTAAAAGGTTATGGGTAATCTTTATCAGATTCACATCTTGACAATCCAGACATCGGTTAATAGAAAATCTAAGAAGCAAGCAATTAGAGACTTTGAGGGAAAATTGATTGCACTCATTGTTGACCAATCCTAAAAATAATTAAAATATCCCAAATCTAGAACATTCTCTCCTATTTAGCAATTTAAAAGTGGATGGCAAGGTGAAAGAAGTATCGCTGTTAAAATTAGCTAAACTTAACGTTCATGGTGAAAGAATTACTGCCTTCCCATCCAGAGAAGAAAAGGAAAAGAAAGAACTAAAGAATAGAGAATTTTGATATCCGGGGGAAATGTACAAGATATGACAAATGTGGTTTGATATACTTAGTTCCTCCTCTCTACTTCTCCTGGAGGTCATTGGCTTGGTTTTCTTTCAAAGCACACATGTCATAACTGACGAAAGACCGAAAGATTGAATCATTGATGAGTCTAATTTTCTCAGATGCCTCACGCTTTGCAATCTAAATGCTCTATGTAAAGATTAATTCCAGTTTTCCTAACTAGAGATCCTAAAGTTCTTGAATGTGCTAAGGCATTCATCCCAAATAGTCGCCATTTGTTATGCCCTACATACACATCCCTACATTTTGTAGGAAAAATGTTGGGTCCCCCTTTTCGCTTTTTCTTTTCCTTGGTTTCTTTTTGTTTTCTTTGTTTCCCTCCAGGATTTTCTTCCGCGAGGGTTGTTTTTCTTTTCCTTCTTCTCTTCTTTTATCTCCAAGACCTGGTCTGAGAGTTTTTTTTTCTTGAGTCATCCAGATCCTGGACTCTGGGATTCTCTGCCATCATGTCTTCTTTTGTTGGAAGGTATGGTTGCATGGAATCCCTAGGCCTAGAGTTTGGACGTTTGCCTTTCCCAGAGTTTGCGGAAGGAATGCAACATGTTTTACCCTAGGGGTATAAATTAATTTCTTCTATCATTTTCACATTTACCACGATCAAAACACTCAGGCGATTACCAAAGAGATTAAGGAAATTCAGAGTGATTAAGTGCAAAGTGCTTTGGTAATTAAGAACGTTCAGAAGGCAGTAAGTAGCGGTGCTTTTGTGGTCAATTCCAAGGAAAACTAGTTGCAGAGCACTTCCCGTGCTCACCTTCCCACATTCACTATGTTTTTAGGTAGGCCTTTCGGCTCTCTTCCTTCTATTTTTTGTCTCCATTTTTTCTTGCTTCCTGTCTTGTTTTTGTTTTGTTGTGTCTTTGAGTTGACTCTTCTATCACCTCCCATTGGTGGGATGGCTCTGCCAGAGGGTTGTTCACCCTCTGTGCAGTTGTAGTTTAGTGTAGCATTTTTATAAACTATAGGATAGTGTAGATACTCCTATATACTTTGTAAATTTTGTAATCTTCTTGTTTGTGTCTGTATATATTCCTGTTTTAGGCTAGCCTGCGAGTCGTGCTTTGGCCCTCGTGTGCACTTTGGCTCTGTCTGTATATTTCTTGTATATCCTACACTTTTTCTAGTGGCAAGCTCGTTGCACTCCATGCAAAAAAATCCCCAAATGTGGAGCTCATCCAAAAGAGATGTATGCCTAGTTTGAACACAACACCTCAGTAGTTTGAGCCATGGTAGTTTTCTCTCTCCTTAGTCAAGTCAGTCTTAATGGCAGATTAAGTTTCACATGTGAGCATTCAAAATCGGCCAAAGTGGCATTCATTTTCGTGCATGTTCGGACAATTTTTGGCATTAATGCCATTACTCCCATTACTGCATGGCCATGTGACCCCCCCACATTAGCCTAGTATGGCTAACCTCCAGCCATATCATGCAACGGTTAGTTTTCTAGACTCGGGGTCCCAGGTCTTCATTCGGTCCTTATTTCACTTTCATCACATGTGTTGGAATCCTCGGAGGCCTAGGTAGAGGTCAAATTCCTAAGTCATTCTTATTATATGTATATCTTTTTTGGGGTTTGATGTAAGCTAACATTATTTTAGGAATAGATACACGGTGGTGGTGAAAGTCCCCGACATCTAGAATTATGTTTTTTTTTGTATATATACTAATAGCCATCTTGTTTTGTAGGTTTTCAGCATTAAAATCACCAATCATGTCAGAGGCATCTACATCATCTCCACCCAGGAGTCCAGAACTCCCCACTACTGCTGCCACCTCGGAAGCTGTTAGGACGAAGGCCGAGAAGGCCTTGGAAAAGCTCCCATTAACAATGAAGCATTTGAAGGGGGACACTATCCTAGGATCGAAAGTTGATTCTAAGTTGTAGCTAATCACCGACACAAGTGTCGGGATGTGGGCCAAAATGTAGGCCCTAGTAAAGATGATGTTCATTTAACGCATGACCGAAGATCCATTAGCCCTCGATGTGGCCAACTTCAGGATCCTCAAAGCTGATTTCTTCTCCTGCTTCGTACAAGCTTCGGAGCTCATTCTCACTTTGGTGGAACACTATAATATAGATGTCCAGATTGTCATGCTCATTGCCCTAGTTCTGATAGGCTACCTAATGCCTATTGTGTCTCTGGACGCTGTGACTTTTCAGGCATGGCTAGGGATTCCCCAATTTGATGATGCGGCCATTCTCACCTGGTCTCTGGCCTTGGAAGAATTTCAAAAGCTAGAACACATGGCCCAACAATACCTCAATAACAACTAGCTTAAGGTGCCAAGGAAGGATTTCAAAAAGTTGAAGCTGGGGATCCCCTGGGTGGAATTTAAAGAAAGCATATAGATGGGGATCATCGCACTATGTAGGGTCTTTGGAGAACCCCATGCCCGGGAATTCTCATCATGGATGTATTATTTCTTGTTAGGCATCACCTTTGGCGGGCAAGATTTTGATTGGGCCACTATCATTTCCAATCACATGGACTCTAAGTTGGTCAAGGGCACCCGAACCCCCAAATTCTACATGACGTCCTATGTTTTATGGGCATTATCACAACAACACCCCGTGACCCAAGGATTACTTACAGTAGGTGTGCTCAGAACTGGCGTGAGCCAGAATGCTCCATGGGATTATTTCCCACAGATCTAATGGGAGGCTAGTTTCCTCAACTTCTGCTGAGTGAATGATGCCTTCATTTACTACAACCTCCTCACACCTACTTGGGATGTCAAACACTGGCTTTCTAAGGAAGCAATGAACTTGGTCAGCACTTATGGCCACTATTACATTCAATATCAACAACATACATACATTCGGGTGATCGAATTCTCTGGGAAACCCTATTTATTAACCAAACATTGTGGGAATAAAATAACTCTTTTAGGATACTGCAGATAGATCCTAGAGCTGCATTCCCTCTTCATGGTGAAGGTCACCAATGTCTCATTCCCAATTTCTTGTGGGAACTATTCTTGCAGCCTTTCCATGGCCAAAGAAGCTGACAAAGAACTTAAAAGTTTAGGGATTGCAGAGTTCTATTTGGAGCGGAATAATTTTGATTCGCTGGGTAAAATAGCGATGGCACATCCCCGGGTAGCCCCTCCACATGAGCTTCACATAGAAGATTTTTGGGAATATTTCCAAGATGATTTTGAGGTCCAAAAATCACATTTCAACCGAATGACACAAGGGATGATGAAACGAATGGAGCTTCGAAAGTTCCCCAAGGACTTCTCGGACATCGGGTCCACAAAGGACCTGCAAATATAAAGAATAAAAAGTGGACAAAATGGCCATCCCTTCAGTAAAATGGAATGCGCCAGAGGGTCTGAAAATAGAGGACATTACCCACAATATGATTAAGCGCAGTCATGCATATTTTAAAAAGGTATGTCTAAAAATTACACGCAAAGTTGGCCCATTTGTGTAGGGTTCAACTTCAAGGGCCAGAACCTCCTCACAGGCCTAGGATAGAGGAAAGCGAAAAATGGGGACCTTGTCTCAAGTCCCATCCGTAGCTCCCATAGTGGAACAAATACAACAAAATCTGGCGGCATCCCATCAAATGAAAGAAAAATTAATCACCCGGTTGGCGACCCCAACTATTATGGCCAAACCTGTCTGCCCTCCCAATTCTCCTTCACTTGCAGAATTAATGGTTCGAGTAACAAGGACTAGAGTAGAGGAAGAGTGGGCAGCCATGTTAGATGTAGGGCCCCAATTGATAACAAGGAGGGAGAAGAAAAGAATAGATGATCCTCAACCAAGAGTGGAGATGGAGCTTGGGATGCCTAGCATCCCTAAAATATAGATTGTTTCCTTAGACTCCTCAGAGCTAGACAATCAGCCCGAAGATCCCCTAGAGACATCCCCTCTACACAGTGACTTCGATGACATATTCAGGGAAGATGAACTTGTAAATTTACAAGGGGATATCAGGAAAGCGGTAGAGGAGATCGCCACCCAGGATGAATTAGTAATCCCCATTGAAGGGGAGACCCTGGAGAAAAAATCTGCCATAGAGAAAGAAGCTCGGATTGAAAAAGAAAAGGAGCTAGAACAAGTAAAATTCTCTGATGTACCAGAGATAAAGGTTCCAAAGACCAACACTACAGAGAAAAGGCAAGTGCAGAATGAGAAACCAACATTTGCTGAGAGAACCAGACCTATGGGAGCAACCATAATCTCAGCCGCCATGCTCCAGACACCACCGCCTACCCCAAATAAGGTAATATTCGATGAGGTGATCACAATGGCCCAAACAATTAATCTTGGACCTCTACCTCTGCCACCTCTAGAAAATATTCCAATATAGGGAGATATTCCGGTAGAAGTCGAAGACGAAGAACAACAATAGCAAGGTGAGGGGCAGAACCCCGAAGATACAGATGTCAAATCTGACGTTGTTGAGGAAGTGAACACTGAGGTAGAAGATACTAATGTCACCAAGGTGGATAATTTAGGTGATCTGATCAGACATTGGCAACAAGGCCACCTCTGCCACCATAATGGTTGGTGGATTCTAGAAAGAGGAAGGCCCCTATAGAAATAAAGGTCCATCTCTCTCTAGCTGAGATGATGACACAAGTGTAGGGGGGCCCAAAGAAAAAGAAGTCCCGGACCCTCCATTCCACTTGGACCGGTCCAGGTGGAGAAACAGTTGCAGTAGTCGCAACACCTCCCCCAGAGATAGATGCGGCAGTGGGCAGAGCCAAAGACTATACAATAATGAAAGTACCTCTGGGGAGGAGGGACAAATAGGGAAAATTGGACCTGTTAAAAGAAGCGAGTCGGGCAATAGAGGCCCGTTACAACAAGAAAGCCTAGAAACTCAAAGAAGAGAGGGAAAAGAACGTAAATCTCCTCAGGCTTTTGATGGAGCTGGCGCAACCTATCATGGCTATTCCTCCAGAAGCTTCCACATCTGGAGCACTACTCCCATAGGGTGACATAGATGCACTGAGAGGTATGAAGAAGAAGGCTAAGGCCGTGGATGGATGGATTTCTGAACAGATAACGGTCGTAAGGCAATTTATAGTTGTGTTGCTCCTAGATCTTTCCCAGATCAACAATCTCCTAAATCAGGTGAATGTATTCAGTACCTTATCAGAGGGAGACTTGGGAAAATATGAAGGATGGAAGACTGGGTTGGATGAAGTCTTTAACGCTGGGGAAGAGGCCGTTACAGAGACTGGAATTTTGGGGGAAGATTCATTTGAGTCCCTCCGGGCCCAGTACTCCAGAGTTGACCTCAATATTGAGGGATACAAGCAACTGGTTAAGGCCCTGAGAGAGAAAGTAACTGCGGCTCAGTATCCTTTGGGCCTATTCAAAGCATATGTTGCAAGGGTGTCACAAGTCGATCCCTTCACCACTGGAACTTTCACCCCGGAGGACTATGTCCTCAGCAAGTATGATGAGCTGATGGAGTCCCTGTGTCAGTCTTTCAGGGACTTCGACGGAGGAAGGCTGTCAATATTATCTAAGATGATGCTTCGAGCTCATGATGTCATAAAGATAGTAGGTGAATTCTAGAATGGGGCCAGAGAATTTGAAGAGAAGTACGAAGCTGTTCAGCCAGTGGGATAGTATTAAGGATATAGATGAAGATGGCATTAGCCAAGTTTTGGAAGCATTTAAGAATAGTAAAGGGCAATAAAATTATCTGGATTTCGGGGATTATCACCAGCAGAATACATTCTTTTACATTCATTATTCTTTGAGCATAAGCTCTCAGATCCCGTAGTCTCAGATCCAACAGTTTTGTATTCTTTTGATGACCCGTGTCCAGGTTCCCTAGAGCCGACCGATCATTATCAGGCAGTTGATAAGGGTGTCAAAAAATTGGTGACTCCAACAAGGCATGTTAGCTCGAGGGATGATTCTGACAGATGGTCTTCCCAAGGCATCGCTCCAACATTAACTACTTGGTGCATCAAAGATAGTGAGTCGCATATTGCATTGATGAGGCATGCAACCTCGAGCTCCAGAGTGATCAAATTTCTTCTCTTCTCTCTCTAGAACTCTTCTCGATGCTAATTCTTCCATACCTCTTTTCTTGTCTTGTTCTTCTGACATGTCAGACCACTGTTCTTCTCGAGGTAGTTGTAAAGTGGTGTAGGTAGTACCGACCACTGGAAATTGTATTTTATTGTTGAGTGTATAGTAAGATTAGGTTAGTTTTAGGGAAACCTTTGTGTATAAATAATAAGTGCAACCTCATTCCAAGGGTCAGCGAAATTGATGATTTGCAATCCATAGCATTAGTATTTTAGCATTTCATTTCTTGTAGTTGCAGAGCTCAATGCTCGGTAATTCTTCGTATTTCTTAGTAGATAGATTCTCTCTTGGAGCTGTTGATGTACACACCAGTGATGCTGGAAAACCTGTTAATGAAGAAAGAAGAGTTTTGGCAATGAAGTTGTTAGCATTCTGATCTCTGGATTAACGTTATTTTGTGTTGTATGTTTCTAATGTCCCTTGCTCTAAGGTTTTAAGTAGATTAACGACCTCTTTTCCCCTCGCTATTGAATGTGTATGAACTGATGGTTCTGTATGCATTCAGTATTTAGTGTAGTATGTTAGAGAATGGTTGATGTTTTGAATGTATGGGCATAACTATAAGTAGAATGAATACTCCTAACCCTGGCGTATCTTTTTGAAGTTTATTCGGTAAACTAATGAATGCTTGCAGGAAACCCTGACCTAACAAAATTCCTGGAGAAGACAAGCCAAGAAAAATAGCTATCCCCCCGAACAAAATAGTCACACTCCCAAATTAGCTCCCACACTATCGAGACCCGACTCTCAGGTGCTTGAAGGCCCAGAGAATTTATTTCCCGAACAACCTTTACAGGTGAAGTTGGCTAGTACCCCGGTACACGGTGACAACTTACATCTATTGGTGGACCGGTCACAAAGTCCCATCAACAACATCACTTCATTACCAACCTCAAATACCTTATGCCTTCTTGATCTATCTGCACTATCCTTGTATTTTTGATTACTTTTTTCCAACTTATGTTTCACTTCCTCATGCAACGCCTTCATAAACTCAACAAATTTTTCTCCATCAGCACTTCTCTTCTCTTCTCCAGTAATGTCTCTCAAGTATGATATACCTCTCAATTGTGTTCTAGTAACAATCTGAAAGGGTGTCTTTCCAGTACTCCTATTCATTTAATTATTGTATGCAAACTCTTCTTTTGCTAACATCACATCCCAATTACTCGGTTTGTCTCCAACTAAGCATCTCAAAAAGTTACCCAAACTTTAGTTTACAACCTTTGTTTGTCCATCATTCTATGGATGAAATGTAGAACTATAGCTCAACTCAGTGTTTAGGTTTTTCCAAAGTGCTTTCCAAAAATAGCCAACAAACTTACTTTCTTGGTCATAGATGATACTCCTCAGTGATCCATGCAATCTGACAACCTCTTTAAAGAAAAGATCTTTTATATGCACTACATATGATGTTTTCCTACATGGTATGAAATATGTCATCTTGGAAAATCTATCCACAACTACAACTATGGAATCATTACCTCTTGCTATCCTCGGTAAGCCAAGAAAAAAATCCATGTTGATATCACTCCAAGGTTTCTCAGGAACAAAAATCGGTGTATACAATCTAGTATTCTGACTTACTCCTTTTGCAACTTGACAAACTCCACAACTCTTCACAAATTTATGGACATCCTTATACAACTAAGGCCAAAAATACCTTTCCTTTAGTAAACTCAATATTTTATCAATGCCAAAATGTCCTTCCAAACCACTACTATGTTTATCCTTTATCAAATTGGTTATCATTCATCCTCTCGGTATACATAACTGAACTCCTTTGAACAACATATCTTCTTGAATGAAATAGTCTTCAAACCTACTTGGTTGATCTGGAAAAGGTGCTCTACACATTCTCCATGGCTCAAAAAAATCAAGGTCAGTTTCATGCAAATTCTTCATATCATCAAAACCAAGAACTTCAATTCTCATTTCAATAATCAAAGATCTTATATTCAATGCATTAGCCACTTGGTTGGATACTCCACTCTTATGCCTTATCACAAATGTGAAACTCTGCAAATACTCTACCCATTTCATAGCTCTTTGATTCAACTTATTCTGACTACTCAAATACTGAAAATCCTTATGATCAGTATATAATAAAAATTCACTTTCCATCAAATATTGTCTCCACTTCTTCAGGGCTTGAGCTAAAAATTCCTCAATATCAAAATCATCCATGGATATATAATCTGCAAATGTATACAAACATGAGAATTTATAATTACTATATAATTTACATTTTACCTTACAAAGACAATTTAGACTTATAATTAAATACAACATTTAATTTAGAAATACAAATATATATATATATATATATATATATATATAAATATATATATATATATATAGAGAGAGAGAGAGAGATCCTATTAGGTCTTAAATTATTCATGTTGGGTCTTAATATGTCATATTAGGTCCTATTCAGGTTTAAGGGTCCTATTAGGTCTTATTAGTAGGTATTAGGTCTTATTATGTCTTATTAATCATGTTAGGTCATGTAATAGGGCATAACATACCTCTTATTAGTCATATTGGTCCTATTAGGTCTTAATTGGTCCTATTTCATTTTAATAAGTCCTATTAGGTCTTAAGGGGTCCTATTAGGTCTTAATAGGTCTTACAGGTTCTATTAGGTCTTATTGGTCCTATTAGGTCTTAAGTGGCCTTATTGGGTCTTAAGGGTCCTATTAGGTTTTTATTAGTCTTAATTGGTCAATTAATAGGTCCTAATTGGTCTTATTAGTCACATGTTAGGTCTTAATTAGTCCTATTAGGTCTTAATAGGTCCTATTGGTCCTAATTGGTCTTAATAGGTCCTATTAGGTCTTATTAGTAGGTATTAGGTCTTATTAGGTCTTATTAATCATGTTTGGTTAGGTAATATGTCATAAGGGTCCTATTATGTCTTATTAGGTCTTAAGGGTCTTGTAATATCTTTTTAGGTCTTATTAGGTGGACTATTAGGTCTGAATTGGTCCTAATTTATCTTAATAACTCCTATTAGGTATTATTAGTCCTATTAGGCCTTATTAACTTCCTATTAGGTCTTACAGGTCCTATTAGGTCTTCTTGGTCCTATTAGGTCATAAGTGGTCTTATTGGGTCTTAAGGGTCCTATTAGGTCTTATTTAGTCTTAATTGGTCAAGTAATAGGTTCTAATTGGTCTTATTAGTCCATGTTAGGTCTTAATTGGTCCTATTAAGTCTTAATAGGTCATATTGGTCCTAATTGGTCTTAATAGGTCCTATTAGGTCTTAAGGGTCCTATTAGGTCTTACTAGGTCTTATTAATTTCATGTTTGGTCAGGTAATATGTCCTAAGGGTCCTATTACGTCTTATTAGGTCTTAAGGGTCCTATTGTGTCTTATTAGGTGGACTATTAGGTCTTAATTGGTCCTAATTGATCTTAATAAGTCCTATTAGGTCATAATAACTTCCTATTAGGTCTTAATAGGTCTTATAGGTCATATTAGGTCTTATTGGTCCCATTAGGTTTTAAGTGGTCTTATTGGGTCTTAAAGGTCTTGTTAGGTCCTATTAGGTCTTATTAGGTCTTATTAGTCTTAATTGGTCAATTAATAGGTCCTAATTGGTCTTATTAGTCACATGTTAGGTCTTAATTGGTCCTATTAGGTCTAATAGGTGCTAATTGGTCTTAATAGGTCCTATTAGGTCTTAAGTACCCTATTAGGTCTTATTAGTATACTTATTAGGTCCTATTAGGTCTTATTAGAGAGAGAGAGATTATTATTTATTTTGTGGACCTAAGGTTTACATTTTTGTTTTCAGTTGTGTCTAGGTTTACATTTTTTATTTCTACCTAGGGTTTCTTGTTTCAGTTGTGCTTAGGTTTACGTTTTAGTTTTCTAGCTAGGGTTTTAAGTTTTCAAAGTTTTTTTTGTTTAATTTTTTTCTACAATAATTTATAAAGAAAAATAAAACTAAAAATAACTCTATTAAAAACATAAAATATAATTTATTTTAATGCTATTAAAAAACAAACATTAAAATTTAAAATTTATTGCCTAACTAGTAAAAACAACAATAAATTATAATTTTAATGAAAAACATAATAATAAATAAATAAATAACAATGATATGTACCTGGGATCAGAAAAATAACAATGAGGGGATTGGCGATAGCTCTCAAAACGGGCACCCATATGCAGCAAAAGGTGATCCCATTTTGCATGTTGCGAAAATGACTTGCAAAATAGTTTAAAAACAAAATTAAATACTTTTACAAAATGGGCACCCATTTTTTAGAAAATGGGTACCCATTTTGTAAAAATCGGGTGCCCATTTAGATTCGAGCACCTGAACCTAAACGGGCACCCATTTTATATTTATGGCACGGGCACCCAAAGCATAACAGGCACCCATTTCTTATAAAACGGGTGCCCGTCTTGTTTGCCAATATTTTTGGCCGCGTGCTTCCGCGGAATTGGTACCCAACTTCCAACATTCACCCCATTCAAAAGTTGCTTATGTATACTACTAGGTGTTGACATTGAATCAATGTACTACTAACTCTGCATAAGATAGTTCTTTGTCTACCCAATATACAAAAAATCATATCGCCATCATACTGCATCACAGAAACATGTGATCATCAGATTAGACATATCATGATGTCCACTTACTATCTTTACCTTTGCATCATCTAATACATTAACCTCTATTTGTACTGACTCGATCTCTGAACTTGTATCCAACACTGTTCATTATACTTAGCAGCTTTTCATCACCAAAATAATTGGGAGACAAAATATCTGATAGGTGGCCAAGAGTAAAGTGTATAGTTTCCATCAATGACAACATATCATGCATTATTAGTTATCTCTTGCAAACATGAAGGCCATTTGATCAATGAAAAAAATGCATACAAGTTTAGATTTCAAAGTATGATTGTTTATATAAATCAAGATACATTGCTACATTCAAAGACTAACAAGTACAAAACATTAGATTTTACATTCAAAGACTAACTAGGATATATCACTGCTTATATGTTATTGTTGAAAGACAAAACCTTTTTTTTTTTGTTTGCATGCTTCCCTTTAATATGATGTGAGCACATGACAGACATACTAATTCACACAAATATATATTATTATAAGTTATATAATTCTAGTATAATCTTATGCCTACACTTCTTATGCCTTTATTGGAAAGTTAGCACTAGTGGAACCAAGATTCTAGAAAATGTCATCACAAAATATATAAAAATGGGGAAGTGGACAGCTTATCAGAACAATTCAAGCTATCACTACCATAGTTTATTCACATTGTTCCTCAGACCTTCCACCTAATTCTCATCTCACATCCTTTGGAAATAACTAACATCTGCAAGATTATCATAAAAATTGTGATCATTAGCAAAGCCTCTAACATACTGTTTCGGTTTTTATGTTTAAACACCTCTGGATGCTTTCTCCATGCACCTGCATTTATAGTAGGTCTCATTAAACTGCCAAGGGAATGACCTAAAACTTCCCTTCTCATGTGCCTGCCAAAAAAGGTTTTACAGATTAAAATTCATTTGTTTTCAAGAGCTTCTTTTTCTAAAGAAAAATTATCAACGACTAAGTACATATAATCTACAATATAACCATTAAATAGACTATAAAAATGTTAGAATTTTGATAACACGTATCTTATTAAGTGCATAATAATCACAATACAATCAATAAATAATCACTTAGTTATGTTATTTTAATGTTTTTACTTTAATTTTTTCATATCAAAAAAATATATCAATATGTTATTAATAATTATAAAGATAAAATGCAAAACTTATGGGTCTTGGTGCTTTAGCGGCTATTGTTAATAAAATGAACAATTGAAGTAACAGGAAGGAATAACACATCCATAATTTTGTTTTCCTACAAAAATAAATACTAAACCTACTCCAAACTAATTCTTAAAAGCCATACAATTTACGCAACATCCATTCGTTTAACTGGAATAGAACTTAAAGTATAGGAAGAACTTAAAGTATAGGAATGTGCTAGAAGAGCACTTTAAGTACAATATGACACAAGCATTACATGTCTTTCCATGGGCTCCCTATATCATAATCCTATATTTAGGAAAAATAAAACTAAGTTAGCTTAATGGAATTTTGCAATCCACTAAATATTAAAACCAGTTGCAATCTAGGAAACCAAAATTAGAGATTAGCTAAAAATAATTACCTTTACAAAAAGGATCGTGTATCTTTCCCACATATTATTTGATGTTTTTGTATTAGCTAACACCTTCAAGTACTGCTTACCCAATTTTCCTTCAAATGCTCCTTTCACTATAATTTTTATTTACTTTTGATGAACAACACCTTCACCACTTTTTACAAACTAATAAGCTATATATTAATCTTAGATTTCAAAATTATAAATCATGGAGATTATAAGCATTACTAACCTGAAAATTGATTCTTGGATATTGGTTCTCTTGATCTAAGAGAAGGGGGTATGTACACACAGGCTTGAACATAATACAAAGTAAATTTTCATGTAAAATAATAAAGGGTATAAAAAGAGAAAATATTCAAAAGCATACAAATTTATAGATATCTGAGTTAAAGGCACATATATAAAGCTCAAATTTTCAAAATAATAAACTATAAAGATTCAAATACTTTAGTATTCCATGTAAGACCTGGAAAAATGGGTGCTATAGTGTTTTAGTGCTACAACTGCAGCTGGCCTCTTATTTGAATCTCATGCACAAATTGACCTCGAAATACAATTAAATGAATCTCAAACCAAATACCAATTTAATTTTATACACAAGATGTTGCAAAAAGCTTTAAAGATGTGACTTATAACCACCAGATCAATAGCTATAGGGTTGTAGTTGGTATCAGGATAGAAAGATGTGTGGAAGTAAACTGTGATTTAAATCCAAATAAATCATCAATGATCTATTACAAAATGTTAAAGCTTGCAAATATTTCAAGAAACTACATTAATCTTAGAAAAAGTTCATCTAATAGACATTATTCAGAACCATGTAAGACCCAAATGCAAATAAAAATGAAACATTCTGGGACAAAGTGCACCAAAACATAGGTGGTAAAAATCTTTTAACTTCCATCCCTACTTGCAGAAATTGATACTTGATGGAACTAGAAAGACTTAAGCCTTCCGACCAAGAATGATTATCAGGATTGGCTATTACACTATAGATTTTGTATATCTCATCTGCTTCACTGCATCAACAGTCAAGAAACTGTATAAAAAATCTATTGCATTCAAGTACGCAAATCTTTATTTCCTTAGAATTAAGCTAAAGTAGGATGTCTCCCATGTAAAGTGAAATGTAATTTTGAAAAACGATAAGAAAATTAATATTTCAAATGATTCTACCTAGACTTAGGAAAAAGAGGGCGAAGAGTAAATAGCTCTGCCATGATAGCTCTCATGGCCCACATATCTGTCAATAAATAAGGAATAAGGAATAGATGTTACGTTGTATGCATAATATTGCATGTTCATAGACTTTTCTTTGGACATAAAATTTGTTGGCAAATGGTCAACGCTCCCCTCGGGATTCGTGAAAAAGGACAAACCGCCTCCAGTGGATTCTATAAGTCTAGTGGTTGTATTGGGCATTGATGGGTACTCGATCTTTTGGTGCAAGGGCAACCACACTTATAACAAGTGGTATCAGAGCTTGGTCACAGGTTTGAATCCCCTCGGGTAACGCTGAGGGGGAGATTGTTGGCAAATGGTCAATGCTCCCCTCGAGATTCGTGACAAGGGATTAACTGCCTCTTGTGGATTCTATAAGTCTAGTGGTTGTATCGGGCTTGACCTATAAAGAGGCTATCAAATGGTCCCAATGCAAAATATAAAGTTGCAGATGAAATGACCAAACAAATGCAAACATGCCCATTATACCATCCTGTTGATACATATTCCATAAAAGGTGGCTTTGAACAAAAATGTTGAAACTGCAAAGCTTTACAGTTTAGTCCATTACCAATTACCAATTAAATGTTTCAAAGAACAAAAGGCAACACCATTATAAACATAACCAATACAATCAACCATAGAAATTAATTATCATTTTGCAAAACCTAGGTTAGTTAGCATGATAACATTAGAACCTTTGAGAAGGACCAAAACAAAAGAGTTTCCATTGGTAAAATTAATGAGAAAGATAGAAGCTTTAATTCATACACTTACCAGGCATAAGATCACGATGAAAGTACCTACATTTATGCGTATAAGAAAGGGCTTGAAATACTTGAAAGAATCAATTTCGTACCTTTGACATTGGAAAAAGAATTCATGAAATCAAATGGAAAAAAAAAATTGGAAGCCTAAAAAAATAAATGGAGAAAAGTTTAATAGATGAAAGATCAAAATGTTGGCAAGTACAAGCGTGTGTGAGTGATCTCCAGCGCCGAACAAGCATACCAAAGCTGCATCGTGGCCTCCTTGATGCCCATCGCCACATCGGCTTTTCCTTCCATCTTGAGAAACACAAAAAAGGTTTAGAACTTCTTAGGAAATACATGGGTTTTGGAATTGTAATAAAATCTGTTGACATTGGTGTTGTATTTACCTTCTGACTTTGATTGGTGTTGTTGACAGTATCCAAACTACCGACTCCTATTCGAGATAGAGGCTACCAAATACATGCTTATGTGATTATATGTTTACAGAGAGAAATCTGAAATGGAAATGGTAGTCAACATTATACTTATATTTCTAATAATAATATTGTTCAGGCCATCCTTAATGTGAGAGAGATCAACTCCTCAAAGTTCATTTGGCCCAAATCTTCTATAATCTCCATTTACTGGACAGGAAATAGCGTAAGGAAGAAAAGAAAGGAGCAATTTTTGATGCCATGCTGAGAAACCCAGGAAGGTTCATTGTATCCAATGAAAAAGAGCATCTAGGTATTGATGTGATTCTATAATCACTTTGAATCGCTCAGCAGCGATGCAAAAGTAAGAAGAATGTAATAAATAAATTGGCTTTTACACAACGTCTTCTGATATTGGTCGTGGCCTCCACTGCTTTTGCTACAACTGAGCAAACTGAGCATTGCCCATTTATATCAGCCGCTCCAAAATCCAAAAGTAGAAAAGGCCATGACCAATATCAAGAGCACGCACACATGATGTCCAGAGTAACAACAATTGCAATCAATCTATTCTGTGAGAAAATGTGAAAGTGCTCTTACTGCTTATAGCCGAAGCGATTCAATGTGATTCTTTTAGGGTTCAGATAGAAGCCAATTTATTTATTACCTCTTTCTTAGTTTTACATCGCTGCTCAGTTATTTTGGACTGTTGCAATTTATTCAATCAATAAACTACGAGCGATTCAATGTGATTCTTATGGAGTTTAGGTAGAATAAAATCAATAAAGAGATGCAAACTACTTTGAATCATTCGCTACTCGTTGTTAATAACAATGAAAAGCCTTTGAATCACTCGCTAATGAACTAATAAATTGAGATTGTGGTATCTGTGGGGGTACCTAAAAAGCTTCAGATAATGCCCAATTGGACTCCAAAGCGATTGGCTTGTAGCGGTTAGAATAACAATGTTTACAGCCATGATCAACAATGATAAGTCTCATATAATCATTCTATTTACTTTTAATAAATTTATTTATATAGTTTTTTTAAATTTTACAAATTGAAATAACAGTTTAGAAAGAGTAGTTTTTATTTTCAAGGACACTTTTAGTTAAATATTTTTTATTTTATTTATTATTGATTAAGTATTGTTCAGTGTAAAATTTATATATAGAAGGGATGAAAAATACAATTTATCTTAATTTCAAATTATTTAATTTACTAACAGTTCTTCTTATAATTAAATGAATTATTTGATTTATTTGATAATTCTTCATTCCCAAAAAGGAATATGGATTTTTTTATTTTTTTAATTAATTTGAATAATATGTATTTTTAACTTGTGTACATATATACACATACACATATACACACATATACACATGTGTGTATATACACACATGTGTGTATATACACATGTGTGTATATACACATGTGTGTATATACACACATGTATACACACATATATACACATGTATGTGTATATACACACACATATATATACACATGTGTGTATATATACATGTGTGTATATATATACACATGTGTGTATATATACATGTGTGTATATATACACACATGTGTGTGTATATACGTATATGTGTGTATATATACACATGACACGTGTATATACACGTGTGTATATATACACACACATGTATATACACGTGTGTGTATATACACACATGTGTATATATATACATACCCACACTAAAAAAAAAAAGGTTAAAAAAAGATTTCAAAAAAAAAACTTTAAAAAAAAAATTAATTAAAAAAAAAAAAATTGAATCCATAAATAGCTTATTCTCGAATAAGAAATGAATTCCAGCTTTTTTTTAGAATTAACTAATGCAAGCTTTGGCCCCAAAATGGGGATTAGTTTTCCAATTCAAGAATTCAAAAAATGCCCCAAACAGAAAATTAAATTATTCTAGCATTAACTAATGCTTATTCCAGGTTAATGCTTGGCACCAAACGGGCCCTTAAGTATTCAATCTCCAAGCTATCTAGTCATATGTCCATCAATCCAGTCAATTTGTCAATCAATTCTCTTATCCAACCAGTCCTCTGCCAATTAGTCTGAGTTATCTGTCCAATCAATTCTATCTCAATCAATCTTATCCGCTTATTTCTAATCAATCTCCTCCAATCTCAACAATCCATTTGAAATCCTGAATTCTATAAAAAGAAACTTATTCCTCCATTTGAAATCCTGAATTTTATAAAAAGAAACTTATTCCTTCATAATTTCTCTAACCATATTTCTTGAATATTTGTGCAATCATACATGAAGGTGCGAATTTGAGAGCCCAACAACAACACAAAGAAAGAGAGAAAAGGTGTGTTTTGAAATTCTTATATGTTCTATGCATTTGATTTTCATAGTTACTTTCTCTCCTTGAAAGAGTAAGGATTAGTGCTTAGAGAAGAGTTTTGGTGGTTAAACTCATTGATCTCTTTGCGGGTATTCTTAATGTTTAAATTCCTCCTTGTTACAATTGGCACGAATCCGATTTGAAATATACATTAAATATTGTTGATTTCAAAGTTTTTAAAATTGTGCAGGTTGCAATTTGAAGTGATGAAGTTGAAAAATTAAACGCCGCATACGACAGATCTTGAGCTGCAATTGATATTTATTATACATATCTATGATTTATTATAATGTCTATGTTTATGTGTAGGGTGCAACAAAAGCGATGCATCTACAAGTAAAATGAAGCATAAGCTTAATTTTTCACTACATATGCAAAATTTATAGTTGCATACATGAGATTTAGCACCCAATTTGTGAATCTAGCACTACATATGACTGGTGAAAATTAAGTATGAGATTTCAACATTTTTTGTTGTTTTCTATATTTTGTATTTTATTTTCCTAATTTTCAGTCATTTTTCAGTCCCTAGATTAGTGGCTTCCTGGGTTACTAACTTTCATTTTTAGCATTGTGACATGGGCTTGTGGAGGAAAAAAAATGACAAATTTTCTATATAAACACATTTTAATTTTATACAGTTAATGAACATGCATGCGTGTTTGAATTGTCTTGTGCACTTTGCACTTCGTATGGTGGACATACCATTGCCTCAAGTATCCTCTCTCATTTCTTTCGTGGATCTTGGGTGTAAGAGAAAGGTGACAACAACACCCATCTTTTTCTTTTTTAGAGTTTGTAACTCGGTGAGAAAAGAGGTACTCACCATCAAGGGAATAACCAAATCAAATTTTCACCTTTGAGTTGCTATATAAATGGGTAGCAAGTGAAACCTTGTCTTATTTGGTGCATACGGCATATATGCAATCTAAACTCAAGTTATTCCACTGAGGGTTGTTAGAGTCTTAAGTTGCTTTTCAAATGAATCTGTATGTGGCTTTGTTTTAGAGATCCAATTGCTATATTTGTTGATATATTGTCACAACTCAACCTTTGAGACTCTTTAATTTCAGACTTGTCATGCGAATTTTGACTCTTGTTGACCTAGTCGCTATGATTCGACTACGTCATTTTGTTATGTTCTAGTGTAGACTTACTTGTTGATTCTTTGCTTAATGATGATGATGACTTTTAAGTAAGTTATGATGGTGATTATTATTATGATGTTAAGTTATGATGCGAAACAGATGCTTAACTTTTATTATTATTATTAGACTGCATAAAAGTGGAATTATGATATAATTGCAATAAATGTGTTGATTTATGGATTATGGCATTTAAAGGAAATATTTTGAAATTTTTGATTAATAATTAATCACGTACTGATATAGTATTTTGGTTTTGAGTGTGTCTGTGTGAATGTAGGATGAAGGCAGGAGTGTGGTTGAGGTAGAGAAGGCTAGCTCTCAGTTCTAGAGAGTACAGATGGTCTAGTTCACGCACACACCACCTAGAGTCATTGTTTATTTGTGCTTTGGTGATATTTTAATTTATTTGTCTTGAATGTCTATGTGAATGGAAAAAAAGAAATGATTATTTTAATTACATGTGGGCACTTGTATTGGATGTGTTGTGTTATTCATGTTTAAAAAATTATATGTTTGAAAAGTTAATGTACATGTATTTTGGAGATTTAAAAAGAATGTTGGGGAATCTTTCGAAATATCATAAAGAGGTTGGTTAGATTTGGAGGAGAGCGGCTATTAAGAGGCCACACTCCAGAACTATAGGCATGCACTCTCTCAAATCAAGAGTGTGGTTTTCTGGGAGAAAAGGATTCTGGATTTCTGGTTTTGGATTCATATTTTTGGAAGGAGACTTTGGAGGATAGTCAACAGACTGAAAGGAGAAGAGTGGTTGTTGTGCATGGGTAGACAAAGAGGACACCAAACTGATATTATCTCATGAACTACAAGTTCCAAATTATTCTTCATTTACTATGTCTTCTCCATGGAAGTTTATGCAATCCTCTGTTAAGTATTTTGGTTGTGAACTCTATTCTACGTAGAAGCATGTAACTAGAGTTTTTTTTCTTAGCATCTCCTTCTTTCTCTCAAACTGAATCTTTATTTTGGAATTCTTCTCTTATATTGTGTCTTCATCTGCAAGCGGTTAAAATGGACTGTTTAAGAATGATTTGCTTATATGAGGAAAAACCTAAGCTATGCGCAGTCAAATACCCAAATCCGTTGATACCATAGTCTTTTCTCTTTGCATTTATCGCTGCTGAATAAATGAAGATTTCGGTGTTGTGTTTTTCTTTAAATCTCACTCATCTGAAAAATGTATGCTTTACAAGTTTAAGTTGTGCTTAAAGTTGCATATGAAATCGTGGTTAATCTGAGAGTTCTTTTTCTTAAATTTTGTTTTCAAACTTAAGTGAAAATCCTTCGAAGTGATATCTACTCTCTATATACGGTGCTGTATGCAAAATAGATGTCCAACTATTCTAAATGAGATATTAATTAATCTAATTAATAAATCAATCTAAATGCAAACACAATGAAGATTACAAGTTTAAATGAAGCAAAACAATAAAGTTACCTTCATTTACCCAATGCAGCTTGTCTCCATTGCCCTCCTAGCTTTGGTTTCTTGAATGTATGTTGAGCTCTCAGATTTCCAAATGAAGCTCTTTTGTCCAAGATGCTACCAAAGTGTGGAGATTGTATGAATGA
>MU224217.1:4797149-4820889 GCA_018584345.1 Thuja plicata
CCCCCCCCCCCCCCCCCCCGCCAAAAAAAAAAATGGAGGATTCGCCAGTATTTTAGACCTTTTCCCAGAAGGGGGTTTTTTAAAGTTTTCCTTGCCCATCTCATGATAGCGGATTGATGCATGTTAGATGGCTAAGGAGATAGGGACATACAGATGGATAGAGGTCCAAGGTATATTCTTGTGATTTGGTTTTTCGTACTACATGTCTTATTTATGATGCATCCATGTACTGAGATGTATTGATGTCTGGTGTTCAGGTCGGCAGCCAATTGATTATGGATGACACTATTTGAAACAAGAATTTATTGTGCCTTGTAATTTAAAAAGAAGTATTGACATGTAGGTTGACTTCCCTTCTGTAAATAACATAACATTCTTATGGTCATGTGATGATCTAGACATGCAACTGTTAAGATGTCTGAATTATATATTTTTACTCTTGTGGTATTTGATTATTTCGACGTGTAGGTTGAAACCATGTATTAAATTCTTTTCATTATGAATATTTGATGGTTGATTAGTCTACGTGTATTTTTGACCATGTTATCTTTTTGACTTTCCTCAATTTATGTTTTATATGTGATATGGCATTTTGTGGGAAAATGTGGTCTTTACATGTGGTATCAGAGCTAGTGTTTAACTCTGGGGCTTTGGCCTACTATTTGATAAAGTTGTGTATTTCTATGTGGGTGTAGGACCTAATCTATCATCATGAACACTAGAAATAGTAACAGGGCGGGATCTAGCAATGGTCTAAATGAACCACCCGAATAGAGGCTAGATCAGCTTTTAGCACTTTTAACCCAACAAGGGGACCTCCTACAACAACAGGGTGCATGTATGGATAACCTTGAGAATGATATGAGGGGTAGGCAGGATGAGAACCATCTGAATGAGGAGAAACAAAAATTGGAGGAGGATAGGAGGGTGGAGGAGCAACAGAAAAGAAACGTTGATCTCAGGGCTACAGAGGTAGCCGAAAACCGGGGGAAGACAGCTGAGGAGCTCAACAAAGACCTGAAAAAGGTCACACCTCCTACTTTTAGTAGTAATACCCTTGGGGATGATGCAAAGGCATGGATCATTTCCTTGGAAAAATAATTTCATGTCCAGAATTTCTTTGGGAAATCTAGGGCAATGTGGGCTACTTTTCAGCTGACAGGTGAAGCTGCCACTTGGTGGGAGAATGTAATGGCGGAAAAGAAAATTTAGCTAGGAGAGACATCATGGGAGGAATTATTACATTTATTCTACAGGAGGTGGTTACCTCAGTTATTCTTTGACCAGAAGGTGGCAGAATTTCATAATTTGATTCAGGGAGTCTTGACAGTTACGCAATATCATGAGAGATTCTATCATTTGGTTAAGTATGGTCCCTAGTACCAATAGGATGAACAATTCAGGACTCGCAAGTTCATTACAGGGTTACGTCCAGAGGTGGGTTTTGAAGTTGAAATGCATGAGCCAGAAACCATGGATTTTGCACTCATAAAGGCTCTTAGGTAGGAACAGAGGTTACAGAGTGTGTCCAAGGTGGACAATAATAAAAAATCCAATACAAATGAGGGTTTCAAAAGGAAATCTTAGGATAATAAATAGAATAATGGGGGACACTAGAAAATCAGGAATATGAAGGGCAAAGGAACAGGAAATCTAGGAAGGAATTCCTATAGGAACTCTTAGTACCGGAATGAGAATAAGGGAAACAACAGGTATTCCAATAGGTATGGAAATAGGAAGGACAAACCTGAAGGAAAATAGGGACCCCAAGATGGGTATTTTGTTTGCGGAGGTGATCATTTTGCTGCTAGATGTCCACAGTGTTTAGAATGTAAAGGCTTTCAAGCACAACATCACATTCATGCAACCATTGATCACAGGCCGGTTGATTTTCAGGCTACCCCTATCTAGATGACTGGTAAGATTTTTGGTCAAAATATTTCAATTTTAATAGATACAGTAGCTACTAAATGCTTTGTTGATCCTAAATTTGTATCTAGGCTTTCAGTTAGAGCAAGATTTATGGTTGAACCTTGCATTTTAGAATATGGCAATAGGCTAGAGCGTTGGGTAGAGCAGTGTTTATCATGCAGTGAGTTGGAACTTCCTATTTTTCTCACGCAAGTCAATCTTTAAGTCGCCCCTTTGGGATCATATGATGTTATATTATGCATCAACTGGCTAACTAAGAATAAGGAAATTGTAGATTGTAGAAACAAGTCAGTTGTATGTTTTGATGATTCATGACAATCTGCAGTAATAAGAGGTGTGAAGAAACCTATGGAATTGAGGTAGATTTCTACTATGCAATTAAAAAGGGAAAAGAGGAAGGGGTGTATGTTATATGTAGCACATGTCAAGGATATTGACGCAGCTCCTAGTGAGAATGATTCTCCCTTATTACTGGAATTCTAGGATATATTTCCAAAAAAATTGCCTGAACTACCTCCAAAGAGAGAATTTGATTTCTCCATCGATTTGATGCCTGGAACTGAGCCACAATCTAAGGCTCCATACAAAATGGCTACTAATGAGATGTATGAACTGAAGGTTCAACTCCAAGAACTTTTGGACAAGGGGTTCATATGCCCTAGCGTATCACCATGGGGAGCCCTAGTGATCTTTGTTAAGAAGAAGGATGGTACTTTGTGACTATGTATTGATTACAGAATGCTCAACAAAGTGACCATCAAAAATAGGTATCCCCTTCCACGAATAGAGGAGATGTTCAACCAAATGAAAGGTGCGGCTGTATTTTCTAAGATCAATTTGAGATTTGGATACCATCAGCTCTGGATTAAGGATGAGGATATATCTAAAATTGCTTTCAGGATACGGTATGGGCATTACAAGTTTGTTGTTCTACCTTTTGGATTAACGAATGCTCCCACCTCATTCATGAACCTTATGAACAGTGTATTCAGAGACTGTTTAGATAAATTTGTGGAGATCTTTATTGATGACATCCTGATCTACTCCAAGAACTTGGAGGAACATGAAGAGCACTTACGCATAGTCTTACAGCATCTAAGAGATAGGAAATTGTATGGTAAGCTATCAAAGTGTTCATTTTATCATAAAGAGATTCAATATCTAGGGCATATCATATCTGTAGATGGAATTGCAGTAGATCCTGCCAAGATTAAGGCTATACTTGAATGGCCTGCTCCTAGCAATGTGAGTGAAGTCTGAAGCTTCATGGGGTTGGTTGGTTATTACAAGAAATTTGTAGAGGGATTCTCCAAAAATGTTGCTCCCATTACATCCCTACAGATAAAAGGGAAATGATATGAGTGGATAGAGACATGTGAGAAAGCTTTTCAGTTATTGAAATAGAAGCTCACATGCGCTCCCATTTTAGTTGTACCTGACCCTAATGGACAGTTCACTATGGTTAAAGATGCATCATGTGAGGATTTGGGTGGCATGCTGATGCAAGATGAGAGAGTAGTGGCTTATGAGTCACGAAAGTTGAAACAACATGAGGTTAATTATGCTCCACATGATTTAGAATTGGCTGCTATTGTACATGCTTTATAGATGTGGAGGCATTACCTGTTGGGTAAGCCTTTTGAGCTAAAGACAGACCATATGCTCGACTGAGATATATTTTCACACAGGCCAATCTCAATGCCAATCAGAGACATTGGTTAGAGTTTCTGGGCGAGTATGATTTTGGCATTGAATACATTAAGGGGAAAGAGAACAGAGTGGCAGATGCTCTTAGCAGGCGAAGGCACATTTCTACTATCTCTACCTCTAGGACACGCCTGACAGAGAAGGTGTTTCTTAATCTTATAGGAGATGACCATTATGAGTTGGTTAAATGAGCTTCACAGAATGATCCATCTGATTACCATTTTGACGGATACAGTTTTGAGGATGATGGTATTTTGAGATACCAAGATAGGATGTACATTAATGACTGAGTAGGGTTGAGGAAAGTAGTACTTGAGGAGATGCATTGCGCTCCATTTTCAAGTCATCCATGGGTAAATAAGATGATTTCCAATTTGAGGGCATTGTATTTTTTTCTAGAGCTTAAGCGTGATGTGATAGCTTACATAGCCCAGTGTTTGGAATGCCAGTGAGTCAAGGTTGAGCATGTCCACCTAGCAGGATTACTGTACCCACATGATATTCCAAAATATAAATGGAAAGTCATTAGTATGGACTTCATACAGGGATTATCCATGACCAGAAAGAGGCATGATGTCATTTTGGTTGTAGTTGACAAACTTACCAAAGTGGCTCATTTCATTCCAAGGAGTTTGAAAGATGGATCCTTGACTTTGGCCAAGAAGTTTGTGCAAGAGATTTTCCAACTTCATGGTGTGTCGAAGACTATAATATCAGATAAAGACACTCAGATGACAATAATGTTCTAGAAAACCTTGAATGCTTCCTTGGGTACACGTCTCAATTTTAGCACAGCCTACCATCCTCAGACGAATGGGAAGACAGAAAGAGTGAATCAAGTGGTTGAGGATTTTCTCCGAATGTACTGCATGGATTAGCAATACAAGTGGGAAGAGTATCTTCCCTTGGTAAAATTTGCATACAATAACTCTTATCATGTTTCTTTGGGTATGGCACCATTTGAGACACTTTATGGGCGTAAGTGTCATGTTCCTATCAGTTGGGACAAGGTTGAGGACAGTATTGTGGTTGGTCCCGATATGTTGTGAGAGATGGAAGAAAAAATGGCTTTGATCTGAGATAGGCTGAAAGAAGCAGCGGATTGACATAAGAGCTATGTGGACAAGAATTGCACTTTTAGACAGTTCCAAGTAGGGGACAAGGTGTTATTTCATTTTCAGCCCCATAAGAGCTCCATATCCTTCGGCAGGGCTTCAAAACTTGCACCGCAATATGTGGGACCCTTTGATGTTTTGGAAGTCATCAATCTAGTTGCATACCGACTTGCTCTACCACTCACTTTGGCCCGGATTCATAATGTTTTTCATGTTTCATTGTTGAAACCTTATCATCCGGATGCTTCACATATTTTGGATTGGCATGCTTTGCAGGTTTAGGAGCCGGGGTAGTGCAAGTGGAGCCTACCCAGCTCATTGATCAGTGTACTATCCAAGTGCACAACAGAGATGTTTTGCAATACAAGATCCAGTGGGACCAATTCTCTATTAAGAGTGCCACACGGGAGGATGCAGAGGACGTGCACCGATCATTTCTTCATTTCTTCTCATAGACTACTTTGCTGATTCACTATGATGTATATATTTATGTGTGGTGTGTTTCTTTCTAGTATATTTTGATGTGACATCGGGTCGATGTCTTCTCCTAGTTGGGAGGGATGTCACGACTCAACCTTTGAGACTCTTTAATTTTGGACTTGTCATGCGACTTTTGACTCTAGTTGACCTAGTCGCTATGATTCGACTACGTAGTTTTGTTACGTTCTAGTGTAGACTTACTTGTTGATGCTTTGCTTAACGATGATGGAAACTTTTAAGTAAGTTATGATGGTGATTATTGTTATGATGTTAAGTTATGATGCGAAATAGATGCTTAAATTTAATTATTATTATTATTACATTACATAAAAGTGGAATTATGATGTTATTGCAATATATGTGTTGATTTATGGATTATGGTGTTTAAAAGAAATATTTTGAAATTTTTGATTAATGATTAATCACGTACTGATATAGTGTTTTGGTTTTGAGTGTGTCTGTGTGAATGCAGGATGAAGGCGGGAGTGTAGTTGAGGTAGAGAAGGCTAGCTCTCAGTTCTGGAGAGTACAGATGGTCTGGTTGGTCTGGTTCATGCACACACCACCTAGAGTCATTGTTTATTTGCGCTAATGTGATATTTTAATTTATTTGTCTTGAATGTTTATGTGAATGGAAACAAAGAAATGATTAGTTTAATTACATATGGGCACTTGTATGGGATGTGTTGTGTTATTCATGTTTAAAAAATTATATGTTTGAAAAGTTAATGTACATGTATTTTTGGATATTTAAAAAGAGTGCGGGGGAATCTTTCAAAATATCATAAAGAGGTTGGCTAGATTTGGAGGAGGAGCATCTATTAAGAGGCCACAGTCCAGAACTATAGGCATGCACTCTCTCCAATCAAGAGTGTGGTTTTCTGGGAGAAAAGGATTCTGGTTTTCTGGTTTTGGATTGATATTTTTGGAAGGAGACTTTGGAGGATAGTCGGCAAACTGAAAGGAGAAGAGTGGTTGTTGTGCATGGGTAGACAAAGCAGACACCAAACTGATATTAGCTCGTGAACTGTAGGTTCCAAATTATTCTTCATCTACTATGTCTTCTCCATGGAAGTTTATGCAATCCTCTATTAAGTGTTTTGGTTGTGAACTCCGTTCTGCGTAGAAGCATGTAACTGTAGTTTTTTTTTTCTTAGCATCTCCTTCTTTCTCTCAAACCGAATCTTTGTTTTGGAATTCTTCTCTTATATTGTGTCTTCAGCTGCAAGGGGTTAAAATGGACTGTTTAAGAATGGTTTGCTTATATGAAGAAAAATGTAAGCTATGAGCAGTCAAATACCCAAATCCGTTGATACCATAGTCTTGTCTCTTTGCATTTATCACTTCTAAATAAATGAAGATTTCAGTGTTGTGTTTTTCTTTAAGTCTAACTCATCTGAAAAATGTATGCTTTGGAAGTTTAAGTTGTGCTTAAAGATACATATGAAATCGTGGTTAAACTGAGAGTTATTTTTCTTAAATTTTGTTTTGGAACTTAAGTGAAAATCCTTTGAAGCGATATCTACTCTCTATATATAGTGCGTATTAGGGAGTGCAGTTGTTTTAGTAGATCTTTTTTTGCAGTCGTTTGGTAGCAGTACATGCTGCATTAGTTGGCCTCTCTGTTTCTCCAAGCCATCTTTTAATCACCCATTCCTTGGGATATCTCCTCAGCTGCGTCTTGTTTTGTGAGTAGAAAGTCAATTACCTTCCTTGCGTAATACCATTGATGTATGGTAACCCGTTTCATATATTTCCAAGTTTAATAAAAGTTCCAGACTTGTGGATTCTTGTTTGATTGTTTATTTCTTGTGAACTCCCATGCCAAACGTAATCGAGTCTTGGAACTCTTCTGAAGGTTTACTATCTTGTGTGTTACGTGTGAAGTTTAAACCATGTATCTCAAGAAGATATCATGAACTTCTGTTATATATATGTCCAATTTTATTTTATCTTCCTCTTTCCAGTCAGTGCCTTTTCCATGTGCATCTTATCCATATTATTTTCCTTGTGTATTTACCGTGAGAGCTCTTAGCCACAGAATTCGAGCTGGCCTTGTAACTCTTCTAGATTTGTGCCAGAATTTATCTTGTTAGTTAACGCCATCTTAGTATGGTGGATGTTTATGTAATGTTTATTTTTTAGAAAATTGAAAGTCATTGTAACTGTTTCGGGCTACCTGGAATAATCAAGGACAAAAGATTTTTAATTTATGTTTAAGTCACTATAGCTACTGAAATATTATTTTCTTTTCCATGGTTTTCATTTCTATAGAATTAGAATGCAAATCTCTGTGTGGATGACTCCTTCCAGACAATAAAAACACAAACTACCCTTCTCATAACATAGGGAGACAACAGGGGATGCATTTCCTATGGATTTTATTGTTTGGTATTCTTTTCCTTAAAAGCTATTTTTGAACTGTACTTTTCTGGTATTCTTGCATGTGTTTTTTAAAACATTGAAAACTGTGTGGAAATATACCACGTGAGTAGAGAAGTTAATAAATGATACAGAAAATAATGTTGACTACCAAAGAATGTTTATGCAGCAGGAATATTGACTTAGATAAATTCCTTTCACATTAGTGTGTACGTGTTAAGTTTTAATATGGGAGGGTGCTGAATGTGGAGGATCAGGGGAGGGTAGAATGATTGTATACTTCTACCTGCCAGTAGAAACCTGGTGATAAATTTATTTGGCCAAAGCTTGTGCATATGTTTTATTTTGGTAATATGCTGGTTATGATCCATCCCTCTGCCACATCCGTGTTAGTTCTACTATTAGACATAGGTGTTAGTCGATATGTTCAAGGCTTCACGAGATCCATCCGACTGTCCACCGCCGGTTGCTAGGCTTCTCGAGCAAGGGTCGACGCGTTCTTCATGTCAGGAAGAACCCCGGGGGAGTTAACCACTCCATGGTTGGGCGGTAAAAGTGCTTGAGCCACACTCTCATCTAGTGATAGTGGATTGATGCATGTCAAATGGCTAAGGAGACAAGGACATACAGATGGATAGAGGTCCAAGGTATATTCTTGTGATTTGGTTTTTCGTACTACTTTTCTTATTTATGATGCATCCATGTACTGAGATGTATTGACGTCTGGTGTGCAGTTCGAAATCTAATTGATTATGTATGACACTATATGAAACAAGCATTTATTGTGCCTTGTAATTTAAAAAGAAGCATCAACGTGTAGGGACTTCCGTTTTGTAAATAACATAACATTCTTATGGTCATGTGATGATCTAGACATGCAACTGTTAAGATGTCTTAATTATATATTTTTACTCTTGTGGTACTTGATTATTTCAACGTGTAGGTCGAAACCATGTATTAAATTCTTTTAATTATGAATATTTGATGGTTGATTAGTCTATGTGTATTTTCGACCATGTTATCTTTTCGACTTTCCACAATTTATGTTTTATATGTGATATGTCATTTTGAGGGAAAATGCGGTCTTTACATATATGGAGTGCACACCATACCCCTAAGATACCCATCCATGTGCCCTTCTTAGTCAGACATAATACTGTAATGCTTCCTCATTTTGACTTTAGTTCATGATGGAACCTGTGATGCCTCTACATCTCAGTCAAGTGTGACCTGCAACCCTTTTTTTCTTTCATGACCTCTAGAGCCGTGTGCTCTCTTGCATTGATATCCGTAGAGGGCTTTGTCACCATCTGTGAGACCTAGAAGAGCTACCAAAATATTTTTTTCCTCAAATACCCTTAAACAATATTAAACTTAAGCATTGTAAATATTAGAAACTAAGTTTATGTAAATGAATCTGACAGTTTGATTGGTCCAACAACAAAAGAATAACCATTGTTTAATAGTTTGAGCCTCCCTATGGTTTGTTTTGGCATGAACTAATATATAATGAATTTTATAATAGACTAAAGTAGGCATAAAATGATAAAAATATTATATAAAATTATTTTTCTTTGTAATTTTTCTTTAATTCTTTAAAGGTATAGTTAGTCTTGTATTTGAAATTTGATATAAGTTTGCTAGCTATTTGGAATTTTGGAGCTTCTGTTCTTTGCTAAGTTTCTTCTAACTACATGTCCTACATTCTATGTTTGTAATATTTACATTTTTTCAGTTAAAAAAACTTTTCCTCCATATTTTATCTACTCTACTCTTCTTGTTTGTATAAGATCTCTATTTACTCTGCTCTTCATGTTTGTATAAAATTTCTAATTTTTTTTAACATAGAATGGATTAGACTATCTTGGTCAATGACACAATGAGTAAAAATAAGCCACTAGCCACACGAAAGATATTAAACTAATCACCCAAATAATAGAGCCAATGGCCCTTGATGTGTATATAGAGTTGCATATATAGTATATGAAGTTGAATACTTCCTTACTATGGATATACAAGAATTGAAGGTGGCAGATGCGTTGACTTTTTTACATCTACTTCAAGGCTAGACTTATGCATGGAAAGTCTTTCAACAATTGTGCACTAGAGCATTCACAATATAAAAATTTACATACTTAAGAGCTCAATAAGGAAGCTTTCTTGTAAGAACCAGGCTTAAATAATATACATTAAGTGTAGCAACCACTTACCCCATGTTCCCATGCGATTGTTTAATTCCATTTTCTGCTTAATTTTAAGCATTAGAGTGTTCCTATGGAAATGTAAAATTGTAGAAAAAGGATAATGTAGAATCTTTTCTTATTTTTATGGAGTAGCTATTGTTTAAGGAATGAAAATAAGCTATGAAGGAAAATGAAGAGCTTAAAATAAGAAATGGATACTTATTGAAAAAACTGCTAGGTATCAAGTCATAAATTTATTTCTTTTCCTTATTTAAAAAAAAAATTATATTAAAATGATTGTCTAAAAACAAATAGCAATATTAGCAATTGCATTGGACCATAAGCTCAACAAATTACTCGTAAAAAACTATATAATGGTTGCTAGCCAAAATAATTAGTGTCGCTGTTATCAGCCATAGCATTCAAATTCAATAATGCTCCCACGCGGTAAGTACAATGAATTTCCGTATTGTTTGGTCGCGGGCAGGGGCAGTTTTTCATTTCCCAGCATTGGCCTGACCTGTTTTTGATTTACCAGCATTCCCTCAGCCTGTGCCAAAATGGGAGCTCTGCAAAAGGGTATGTGTGACAGTTGGAAATCATATCGCAAACGTATTCAAAATGTGGAATCCTCAAAGAAATGTTGTCTCATCAAATGTCGTGCTTGCAGAATATGCACGTTATGCGATTCGCAGGTGTTCAGCCAAACTCGAAAACCATTGCAAGCATTCTTCCAGCCTATGCAAAATTGGGAGCTTTGGAACAGGCTATGGACATCGAGTTCAGGATAACCGGTTTTAATTTTTCCATATGTTGTAGCTGCACCTTCGCTAAGTAGACATGCATGATATTTCCAATTGACTAGCAGATTGCATCTTTTCCATTTGCAAGCCTTGGGAAGTGCTTTATCATGTTATTTTGTTTGTTATGATTTGATTATAATGACATTTATGAAATGAAACTATGTTTTTTTTTGGATTTTTGGAATTTGACTAAAAACAATGTAAGGATGATGTGAATATAATAACGTTTAGGGAATGAAGCTATGTTTTTAGAATTTTTTATTTTTTTTAAATTTGACTAGGGAGAATGCAATGATGACTTGATATAACGAAAGTCTGTTTGGTAGCTGGAATATACCTGGAATTGGCATTATCTAGTTCTCGGTTTTGTTTCTTCCATGTTTGTGTCCATCCAAAAAAAGTGGAATTGGAATTTTGAAATTCCAATTTTGCCCCAAAATGGGCATATGCATCTTCCACCTAAATAGGTGGAATTGGAATTTTGAATTCCAATTCTAATTTTTAAAAAACCAAATTTTATATCTTGTCGGATCCGTGACTTCTCCAAACATTCATGACCTAACAATAACAACATTTAGGAAATGAAAGCATGTTTTTAGATTTTTGAATTTTTGAAATTTGTAAGGACAATGTGAGTTTAAAATGATTGGGGTTAATTTAGCTATAGTAGTGTCTAGGAAAGGACAAATGTACCCTTAGGGAATTTTTGAAACTATGAGAGTTTGATTCTAGGAATACAAACCCAAGTAATTGAGAGAAAATATTTGAGCTCAAAATGATAATGGAAAATGACAAATTCTTTCCCTTTTTCTATAGTCTTAAGCTAGGGTTTGGTTTGTGGTAGTGGCAATTTTGACAAAGTGGAAAATTTATTGAAGGGGTCAACAATATCCTAATAATCACTAAGGAAATGCCCAAAAGGGTAAGATCCCTAACCTTCAAAAGATAACCCTAAACATGGAGTACTCAAACCTAGGAAATTGGATTTTTAAATTTTTTAGAGAATGCAAGAAAGGACAACCAAAAATGATCAATTGATGCAATGAATGGAAACCTAAAGGTAATAGAAAACCTAAATGATGATACAGGATTTGACCTAAGTGTAGAATAATGATTGATTTATTGAACCTAAGATGCAAGTCCTAATGAAAAAATACAAATATTTGTATGTCAATTACCATGAGTATGTTAAAGATAGTCTTAGAAATGTGTGTATGGACCCTAAATTTCTATCTAAAATTTTGATTTTGAGACTCTATTTCTATCAGGCACATGTGATGATCAATCAACAAATGCAACACATAGACAGATAAATGTGATGTTTAATCGGATGAATGTGGTGCTAGATCTAGAAAAAGGGGTATTTTAGGAAACACGTGTATAGAATTATCTACAATTGTGGTGGATTATTTGGAAAACTTTGGTCTTTAATGCTCAAATAATTAGTCAATTATAGTGTATTCTCTAAGAAAAGTTAAGTCTCGAGTGAAAATACTCAGACATATGCATCAAATATTATGAGAAAACTAGGATTCTGGATTGGTAAAATTAAATGCTCAGGTAGATGCATTACATACTTAAGAAAATGTGGTGTCAAATCTAGCATATGTAGTGAATGGTCTTGCAGATGTGTTGAATGTTTTAATAGTTGCAGTCAATTTTCTATGAGTTTTTGGGTAGTTTGTTTGATTTTGATTACAAGCACAATGAAGACACATCAATTAGTATTACTAGTTTTCACCCTAAAAAATCAAGGTAAGTGACTTGCGGCCTAGATTAGCCCAATTAATTTCACTGGCATTAATAATTTACAAACACTTGAAAGAAATGTACAACCTAGGCTAGAAATGGCCAAATACTTGCTAAATCCCTCACAATAAAATACCACGAGAAATTTAGACAACTAAAGAATCAAGTGGCACTCACTCCCCCAACATGTTACCAACACACTTGATCTCTTACCCTGAAGGCTCAGAGGCCTTATGAATTAAGGAGTATTATGTCTCATTAAGAATGGAACATGGATGTGCATCTTTGGGGTACAATTCATACTCCCTGTATCAGAAAATATAGATTTTGGGTCTCTAAATATAATAGGTTCTTAATAGTCGTTTGAGGAACAAAGACACATACAAATTCATTGACAAGCCACTTAAGACATTGACAACCCTAAGTGGAATAACCCAAGTTCATATTTCATCTATACCATATACACCAAATAAGATGAGATTTCACTTGCTACCCATTTATATAGAGGCTTAAAGGTGAAAATTTAATTTAGTTGTTCCCTTGATGGTGAGTACCTATTTTCTCACCAAGGTAGGCAATCTAAAAATGAAAAATATGGGTGTCGTTGTCACCTTTCTCTTACACCCAAGATTGACGAAGGAAATGGGAGAGGATACTTGATGCAGTGGTACATCCACCCTATGAAGTGAAAATCACACAAGATAATTCAAACACAAATGGGTTCATTAACCTTATGAAATCAAAATGTGTTGGGAAAACACATGGGTTTATAAAGAATGCTTATTTTCTTTTTGTTTTCTCCACAAGCAATTCCACAATGCTAAAAATGAAGGTTAGTAACTCAAAAAACCACTGTTACTCCTAAAGAGATTTTGTAGTCATTAGTTTTCTGCAAAGTCATAGATCGGTGAATGTAACCAAAGGAAGGAAGTCATATAATGGAGGAGACATAGTCGGTAAAGGAAAGCGAGATAGCCACCGAGCATCGAGCAGTTATCAAGCACCAAGCAAGCTACATATACTAAGTGATGCAAAGATAGTTACCAAGCACTCATAGACACCGAGAAGAGAGCACAAAGTTACTAAGTAAGCACAAGTATGTTACTGAGTATTCTAGAGCCAACATTTCATTTGAAATTAGATACATTGAATTTGGACACCGAACCGGATGCATGGCACATATTTCAAGACAACCATTAGGTGAATCATCGGGAATCCAAATACATGATTGGACATGATCATGAGGCAGATCTGCCAATGAGGTTTTAGAAGACGTATGACATTGGAGATGTAACCTAAGTTTAACCACTTAATCTCTACTATTTATTCATGTTGCCCTAGATTTGGTTAACTGCCTAAGTCACGATTGACCGCCTAGAGATTATATAAAAGATAAGGTTGAAGATTGAGCATGTTGATGTTGTTGTTGATGATGATGATGATGTTATTGTTACTGAAATTGAAGAGTTGATGAAGATGTTGCAAAGAGAGGCAAATGAGAGGTATGCAGAATGAAGCAGAGCTTATGATAGTAAGATACCGAGTGCAGAACAAGGTAATTGATATATAAAGCACAATGAGTCTAGACGACATTTGATTGATACATTTCTATCATATATTTTGTATTGAATTTTGTTGTAATAAGAGAAGTACAAATCCCGCTTGTGGGTGGGACCTAACAGGTCTTTATATTTTGTAAATCCTTTAACTGGGTACATCTCTTGTAGTAGAGATTGTAAAATCCTTTAATAAGGTAGACTGAATAAGTCTTTTGTACTCTTAACCAAGTATAATACTCCTCCCAGGGTAAGCTACTAGAAGTAGCTAACATTGTAGCTCTAACCAAACAACCTTTTTACTTCAGTAGTGAAGGATTGTGGATGCCATCCCCATCGTAGTTTTTCCTCTAACAAAGGATTTCTGTGTGACCAAAATATTTGTGTTATGTGTTGCAGATTTTATGATTTGTGTTATTTACTTTATGTTTATTTTATGTAATGTTTTCAACTCGGTAATTGACCAGTGTGTATGGTTAAAAGTTTTTAAGGGTACTGATTCACCCCTCCCCTCTCAGCACATAACTTTCCTAAGTTATTCCAACAATTGCAACAATTGGTATCAGAACAAGTCTCTTGTGAAAAAGGGTTTAACCACTTGAGAGTAAAGATCATGGCTATGGAAAGTTACAAGAAATCTAATAAGATTGATAGTCTTTAGTTTGAATTAGAAAATGCACAAGAGGTGATTGAAGATCTAAAACGAAAGTTAGATAAGTCCTTGAGAGTGAGAAAGCAGTTGTGCAGTGAACTTAAATCCACACAAGAACATGTTGATACTCTTGAGACAACATTTGAAGGTAGTTTGAGTGATGAAGTACTTGAATTGGCCATTGCAAAACTCATATAAAAGAATAAGACACTCGCTGAGCTGTTAGAGTAATAAAGTGATTCCACTTATTAATTAAATTATATTGATTTAATTATTAAGTCACTTATTATCTCTATTTCAGTTAAGCTATTTCTTTAGGCATATAATAATTAATTCTTTTATTAATTATTATTATGCAACCTAGATTTTCCCCTTTAGAGTTTCCCTTTTAGGGTTTCGGTATCCTTTTATAAGGATTCCCTCTTTGTAAATTATTAATTAATTAAGGATGCTATTGCATTGAGAGTTTTTTCTCCATTGTTTGCACAAGATGTTTCCTCTTCCATCGATCTGTTATTTTTGGCCTCCATAGCTTTTTTGCTTCTCTCATTCTGTGACAAGTTTGCATGCAGGTGATTCTTGGGAGCTATGGGTTGATAGCTTTCATTAACTCCAATATGGTATGAGAGCCTTGCTGCTGCAGCTCATTCTTGAGTTTTTGGAGCTTTGAGGGTTTCAAGGTTTTTCAAAAAAAAATTTGTGTGGATCTGGAGGGGAGTTTTTGTTCGGAGCACTTTGAGCACAAATAGACCTCATGGTTATGCTCAAAACACCCAAAACCCCTATTTCCATATAAGGCATGACCATTTTGGTCGAAGTTGCATTCTCAGGTAATTGTTTTTTGCTTGTACAACCCTATTCTGGGCATGATTTATGAGGCGGGTGAGAAAAAAAATTAAAAACTACCGAAAAATTCTTTTTGGATTTTTAGAAAAGAAAAAAAGTCTATTTTTAATAGATTTTGGCAAGTGTTTTTGAAAAAAAAACAATTTTTTTTTAATTTGGTGGCCCTGCGGGCCCCCAAGGGAGGCCGCGGGCCCCAAGGTGGCCGCGCAAGCCCCAAGGGAGGTTGTGGGCCCCAAGGTGGTCGCGCAGGCCCCAAGGTGGCTACGCAGGTCCCCAAGGAGGCTGCACTGGCCCCAAGGGAGCCACGAGCCCCCAAAAAAAAATTTAATATTTTTTTAACATAATAAAATATACAATTTTTTGTATTTTTTTTTTACAAAAAAAGCGTGCATTTTTTGTTTATTTTTTTCACAAAAAAATAATATATTTTTTCTGCCAAATTTGGCCAAAAATCTGGAGGAAGTCCAGATTTGGAGGGAAGCACCAGTTTAGTAATGCTCTGCCTTTTTTGGCTGAGGTTTCTTGATGTTCTTTCTGTTTTGACCTCCTTGTGGTTTTTTGCTCGCATCTTGAGCAAACGGAGGCTTTTTTCGCCAAACAAGATATCGATGGAAAGCTGGTTCCGAGGCCAATCTGATTTTTCTAGTTTGGTTATCTAATTTTTCCATCTTGTAGATTTTTTTTCCAGTCAAAGTCAAGGTTCCATTTTGCACTCTGTTCAATATATCTTGCTCCTCCAGACTCTATTTTTCAACTTCAAAAGTTAGTTCTATTATCCTTTCTTTTTCTATGGGACTCACACCCAAAATTTGCTCCATATATCTTTTATTCAATTTTTTGCTTTATGGTATTCTGGTGGATATCTTGGATGTTTCAGGTCTTGGGATCGTTTCCTTTCTAAATATTGTATACATCTTTTTCTATAGCATTTTTTGCAAACACACTGAGATAAAGTGTCATCTGATGCATATTTGGGATCATGCACATTTTGTGCATGATTGTACTCACACTATATTATAAAGTGTCATGGGGGTTTAATGTTTTCCTTTTTTTCCATCTACCTTTGTCAAGTGAGTGTTCCTTCCATGAAATTAGCCTCATTATGTGTGTCAAGAGAGTAATCATTCCATGACACCATCCTTTATATGTGTTTGTACATTCTTCATCATGGAGTGTTTCTTGGCAGTCTGACGTAGTGTACTTGTCATGCCTCTCCCTACTCAGCATTATGGGGGTATCTCTTTATGGTTCTAATGCTTCCTTGGTTCAATGGAGTGAGCTATGTATTCAGTATTTGTTCCTATGTATTAGGTGGATGTAGTGGTTGGGTACCTATGCATTTTAGTGAGATGGATCATTTACCATATGGACACTCTTTCATTCTAGTTTTGGAGGCATCCTTCCATCTTTGATTGATCATCTCTTCAAGATTTGTTTACAGTCTTCTCTACCTAATCATGTTCTATTATAGTGGAGGTTCCAGCAGTTATTTTTCAACAGTGTTTGTAGCTTCATGCTTAAGAGGTGTTCTACATGTTCTTTCTTTATTCCTATTCTTCTAGGACATTCTATAGTTTGGAGGCTTCTTCAATCCTTCACTAGGCTTCATCTCTTTTTGGAGAGGGGTTTTTCCCACTGGGTTTTCTCCTTTTCTCCTCTTTAGAGATATTTTTGTACTTGGATACCTGATCAGGCCTTGTTGTCGAGACCTATATTCCTTCTTTCAGTAGTTGTTTCTAGGTTTTTATCTTCTCCCTAAGTTTATCTTAAGGGGGTGTTAGAGTAATAAAGTGATTCCACTTATTAATTAAATCATATTGATTTAAGTATTAAGTCACTTATTATCTCTATTTCACTTAAGCTAAACTTTAGGCATATAATAATTAATTCTTTTATTGATTATTATTATGCAACCTAGATTTTTCCCCATCAGGGTTTCCCTTTTAGGGCTTTGGTATCCTTTTATAAGGATTCCCTCTTTGTAAATTATTAATTAATTGAGGATGCTATTGCATTGAGAGTTTTTTCCAGCCATTGTTTGCACAAGATGTTTCCTCTTCCATTGATTAGTTCTTTTTGGTCTCCATAGCTTTTTTGCTTCTCTCTTTCTGTGATAGGTTTGCATGCAGGTGATTCTTGGGAGCTGTGGGTTGATAGTTTTTATCAACTCGAATATGAGCAACTAAACTTAGCAAAGAAAGATCAAGAAGCACAAAGAATAAGAATCAATGAGATACTTGACTCTAAGGGAGCAGTTGAAGATGCATTGAAATTAGTTGAAGAAGATAATATAAAGTCTGAGACTAGAATAGCTGAGAATGAAGCATTGAAGTGTGAAATTGAAAGATTGGCTAGGGAGATGAAATCTAAAAAAGAAGCTAATGAGGTACTAAAGAGAAGTGGTGAATCATTGAGATCATTGGATGCATAGATCAAAGGTCAAAAATAACCCAGAGACAAAATTGGACTTGGATTCAATAGTGAGCTCACACTATTGAGAAAGGAGAATCATCTAAGCAAGTTGACAACTAAGATACTTCTGCCCCACTGAAGTCAAACAAGCCTAGTTGTTACCATTGTGGGAAACCTGGACATACTGCAAATGTTTGCAGAAGAAAAAGGGGTTTAAGTCACCTATCTCACGTAAGTTTGATGGATATTTCTTTAATTACAATAAGTATGGGCACCGAGCATTTGAATGGAGATCAAGAACTATAAACAACATAAGGAAGCCAAATTTTGATGGCTACTATAGTACTTGCAACAAGTATGGTCATAAGTCTGAAGAATGCAGATCACCAAGGAGAAATGACAAATGGGTACCGAACCAATAGAATGTGCAAAGTAACCAACAAAGTACATCTATACCATGGGACTACAATAGAAGGATATCATGTTTAGTCTGTGGAAGGTATGGACACATTGCTGCAAATTGCATGTTACTACATGGCAGAAACAATAGGAGATCTTGGAGAAACCCCAAAATGACATGTTTCCATTGTCATAAGCTAGGTCACCTTGCCAAAGACTATAGGTACCAAGGGAAAACTCCTATCGAGGAAGATACATCTGAGAAATTGAAAGTAAACGTTGAAGAGATGAGAAAGCAGATGAATAGGACATGGAGAAGAAAGACTATGGATGATGGAACATCATTCAGGACAGTTGAGGGCACCACATCCTCTGGATTAGGTGCAATCGACTCTGCCTAATCAATTAAGAGGTATGTATAGGATCTGCAAAGTAAATCTTTAAATCTTAAATTGGTTCCTAGTATATGTGCAAAGATCCATATTAGCATACTTAGATGCATTCGGATACATATTGTTGAATTCATGTTTTACATCATCTGGTAAGAGGAAATAGTAAAGGTAATTGGTAAAGTGGGTCGATAAAGAATTAATTATTATTTTATGACTGTTGGAAACCCTAAACCTAGAGAAAGCTATAAATAGACCTTGTTGTATATTATTGTTACTTATCATTTTTGAGAGCATCGTGAGAAAAGTTGTAGAACTAAATCTTCAAGCAATTGACAAGGTATTCCTAAACTATTTCAATCTATTGTAAGATCAGTTGAACACATTTGAATATCATTTGGTGTTTCCCTAGTTTTGTTTGCGCAATAGAGTTATGAAAAGTGAAGCCCTAAGTGAATCTAGCAGAGAAATTGGAAAGAATGGCACCTAAGCTTAAGAATCTAGTTGTAGTGGAGATTGTTGAACCTGTGAGCCCTAAGTATAAATTACCTCTAGCAATAGAAACAAAACCTGATAATATATGAGCTCTAACATCGATTCCACCAAGGGTTATATTGATCGAAGATGTGCAAGTGTTCATCCATTGCAAAGTTGAAGAGATATGCATAGCTGAGATTGATGCATCATTTCAGAAATTGTGTGTGAATGGAAAGCTGAAGGATGACTATGTTCATCTGGAGACAAAGTGTTTGACTCATGCCCTTCATATTCTAAAATTATTCAAAATAGAGTGGATAAGAATGGTTCTTAGCCGATTCCATGACCAATTCATGTGGCTTGGCCAATCAGTGAATATAAAAAAAGATGTTTTACACATTGTAACCAATTACTCGATTGGAGATAAGCTGAAGTCTATAAGGAAAATTGAGTAAATTGACCAAGGAAAAATGGGATGGGAGAGGTCTAAAAATTTCCACTATTGAAGACCTTGAACTGAAATTTTTTGTCCCTGAACAAATATATTTAACAACAACATTATCTCCCTTGGCTCTGTCTTCTTTGTGTTGTTGTTGGTCTCTCAAATTTGCACCTTCAGGTATGGTTGCACAAAGATTCAAGAAATATGGTTAGATAAATTATGAATAAATAAGATTCCTTTTATAGAAGTCAGAATTTTGAACATATGATTTAGATTGGAGGAGACTAATTAGAAATGAGTAGATATGATTGATTGAGATAGATTTGATTGGAAATATAACTTAGAGTAATTGGTGGATGACTTGTTGCATATTAGAATTGACCGAAAAAATGACTGGATTGATGGACAGATGACTAGATAGATTGGATAGAGGACTAAATAGATTGAATAGTGAAGTGAATTAGAATATATGAATTAGCTAGATTAAATTGATTGGAAAGTTGGACTGGTAGTCAGTAGCATTTAGAGAGGTGAGCCTAGAAGACTTAATTCAAGTATTAAAAGATTAAAAAAAATATTTAATTGTGCACTTGTACAATAAATAAATAAATAAAATATTTTATTTTTTAAAATTTAATATGCTATGTAATTATACTAAAAGTGTGATGGTTCTACACAAAGTGAATTTTGTTGCGAACAGCTCTACCTCATACTACAAGAAAATGAAGTATGCGCTTCCTTTCATTCTGTCGATTTCCAATAGTTTCAACAACATGCAAAAAGCTCCAGACCAAATTTTGAATAGAAATAGAGATCTCAAGGGAAAAATTTCAGATAAGGGCTGCAAACTGAGTGAAATTTTGAAGGAGCATAATGCTTTCTTCTGAAAAATAAAATATTATGTCAAAGTAAGGGCTTCAGCGATGACTTCAAAGCTTTTACCTATACCGTCTGGGTTAGAGAATTGAAAGCTTAAGGAGATAGAATCCAGGAAAGCACACCCTAATCTCTCTAAATAGGAAGACTAGATTATAGTAGTCAATAAAAAAACACAAGAAACATGCCCTAACTTTTCCTAAACCCTGAATTTTTCCACGATCGAACAACAAATTTTCTTCGATTAGGGTTTCAGCAGAAGTAAACATCAAAAAAAGGGTTGATGTCAATATCAATGATGGAACCAAGGGTTTAAATATTAAAACAAAAAAGCATAGACCCAACAAAGAAATCCCTCCAAATCGATGTTGCGGAAGACAGGCGAGAATATCAAAGGGATACAAAACTGCAAGCCATACATTCCCCCACATAGAACCTCTCCAATCGTCAACAAAAACTTAGATTTTTTTCTAATAGTTTAGATTCAAATGATTTAAATGGGAAAACAATGATGAAATCTTTCATTCCCAATTCTTTTGAATGTAAACAAAAATTTTGGACAAATTCAGGGTACCAAGATAATAGAACAAAGTTTCTCTCCTCCGATAAGAAAGATCTTCAGCAGATGGATCATAGAAATGTCCTTATCATTAGTGATAAAAAAAGTGAAAAGAGATGCAATGAATATCAATCCTTTGGACTCTTCACTTTCTGGGATGGCCCTAAATACATAACTCCTAAATTAGGAGAATGGTTGAAATATTTCAAGTGGAAAAAGGTAAGTATTCTCTCACTATCTTCTAAATTAGTCTATTTACAATGTGAAAATGAATCAACTAGGTTAGATCTTCTTTCATCTCAACTATGTTTCTATAAGGGTTATATAGTTAATTTTTTACCATAGAGACCAAATTTTAACAAGCATTTAGCCAGCATATTAAATCTTCCAACTTGGATATCCTTTAAACATTTTCGTGTTGAAATTTTACATTCTCAAATACTGGAAAAGATAGGATTCTCTTTAGGAGAATACCTAGGATTAGACATTGACCATAATGATAAAAAAGAAATCAGATTAATAATTAAATTGAAACCTGAGTTTAAAATGGATGATAAATTTAAACTCATAACAAACAGATCCATTTATGATTTGCAATATACAAAATTTCAAGGTCAAATCAAGAACATATCAATATTAAAAAAAATTAGAATAATGGAATACTAAAAACAAATTATATACCTATACATAGAAATACAAAAATAGATCAAATTTTTTCTAACCTGGTAAGAAAAAACAAAGAAAAACCAATAAAAACAAATTTGAACAATTCAATAGAGAATTTAGAGATCCCCCAACACCAGATTTTTAGCCTTAAAGGTAGTGATGCAAATGACAGAGAAGGAGAAATTATAGAGGAAGAAGGAAAATTACAGTGAGACAGTGAAATCATCATTAATGCTAACAAGAATAGAAGAGAAGAAGATAAAGATGAAAATATATAGAAAGGAACTATAGAGACAAACATGAAAGAAGGCTCCAAAATTTTGAACAAGAGACAAGAGGGAGAAGCAAGAAACCTTCAACAATTTGAGCAGCATATTAAACAAAATCTTTTTATTAACGATATTAAAGAAAATATGATAAATTACAGGCAGCTCATCAAAGAATTCCTTTTGACTCACAACTATATAAGAGATCAGCTCATCCTTTGGGAAGAAGCACATAGGGATTGTATGGAGACAAGATCAAGGACCCAAAATGTCAAGGAAACATCTGAGACTCAGCAAAATTTGGATCAAGAGACGAAGGAAACACAAGAGGAAAACAAGGCTATTCATGACTTAACTGACCAAAGAGATAATATTGCTCTTCATAATAAAAGAGACTATTATAACATGTTCTCTCTAGATCCTAAAATTGTTATGACCCTGGATCAGGTCTATAACTCAGTACATGATTCAGAAAGAGATATTCAACATAGTTCAAAAGTACGCCAAGAAATAACCCATTCAGAGTTAAACATGCTATTTCCTCAAAACAACCAAGGTTATCTAAATAAGGATATAGAAGATATAGATGATTATTTAAACATAAGAGGAGAATTAAGTGCTTCAAAAAAGAAAGGAATGGGTAAAGAAGGATTCAATAACTTGAAAGATCATGATGATCAAGAAGAAAATAAGATTGACAATGAATAGGAGATAAGTCTGGAAACTATGAAGGTCAAGAATCCCTTAGAAAATTTGTCTCATCAGGGAGATAAAGCTAGAGTATAGGGAGAAGAAACAAATAATCTATTACCAAAATGAAAAAAGTTAAAGACCAGCAAACAAAAACACTACAAATTCTACAAACCCCCGATTAATGGAAAAGAGGTATTTGAAAAAAAAATAACAGACATTACAGTTAATATCCCAGTTGAAGTCAGCATAGTACTAAGTGTGTACTAAAATTTTGACACAATTCTGTGAGTCATTGTATTCAAGATTTCTCAAGAATGAGGTCTCAAATGGTGACTCATAGCTCCCTATTCATGGAGTGCAAGGGTTTGTGAAGAAGGCCCTCAGTTTAGACCTAGTTTATGCCCATGCAAGTACACCATGAAATGAGAGATTCAAAGAGGAAGAGCAAGAATGCTAGTCTCCATGATCATCAAATATGCATTGCAAATTAAAATGGAAACTATTCTATATGATAACAATGCATGAAAGCAAACTAATCTATATGATAAAAATGCATGAAAGGAAATATGCAAACTAATCTATGAAGGAAAATGCAAGATTAATCTATGAAAGGAAATATGAATCTAAATTAATGTGAATCTAATATAAATGGATTGCCATGGATGCATGAGAGAAGAAGACAAGAAGAAGAGAAGTTGCAATGATTCAAGATCAAATGCTCAAACTCTCCTCCAAAATTGCTCTCCAAACCGGCAGCATAACAATAACATGAAAACTTGATATCTCTCAAATGAGAAGGAGAGGGCTCCTTATAAAGGAAAGTGTGGAGAGGAATGCATCCTCAAGAGCAATGTGGGATAAATACCTAAAAGGAAAGTGAGAAGAAAAAACCCACCACTTAGGAATATGTGTGGAGAAAAAGGAGTATTATTTATTTTTTATTTGATTTTTTTATTTTTTTCATCAAAAAGATAGCTTTAAGTGGGGATTTTATTTATTTAATTAGAAGAGGGATTTTTTTTCTTTTAGTTAAATAATATTATTTAATTAAAAAAGAGATTTTAATTAAATAAGATAAGATTATTTAATTAAAAGAGAGATTTTCTTTTAATTAAATAAGATTATTTTATTTAATAAAAAGGGATTTTCTTTTAAT